>CAVNYN010289496.1:0-18080 GCA_963692815.1 Nyctanthes arbor-tristis | reverse complement strand
GAGCCAACTATTTGAAAAATATCAAAAGATTTGGACTTGAAAGGGAACTGCAGTTCTTGCATAATGCACTCTTTTTGACTTGAGAAAAGCAACAAGTAGTGTTCTTTCTTGAGTATCCTATCATTTTCATGAAAGTATCTGAGGAAGGGGATTTGGGTATTCTTTGCTCTGGTGTTATGATATGAAATAAAAGATCGGCTGGCGATCAGACCATTGAAGAACTTGGAAACTGACTTGATTTGAAGAAGGGTACTGCCTTGAAGTCTCGTGAAAATTTCGGTCCATAGTTCGTGTGGCAAATAATCCGACATTCCTGGTTTCCTTTTTGACTCGGGCAAACTGGTTAGAGTCAGAATTTAACAATTTCAACGTGGAGCGGAAAAAATTCCCATTACCATTACATTTACATTCTTCTTCTGGTTTGAACTTCTCTCCGTATTGTTCTTTAGGAAATTCTATTGACAAAAAGTACAATTCTATTGGATAATAATCCATTCATTTAGGAAAAATTACTTTACAGCCCATATCATTACACAAAATAAAATAATTACACAACTATCAACGTATAGTATTACATCTCTGTCTTACATGTCTAGACGTTGGTCTCTGCATTTTTTCCCCTTATTATTTTGGGGGATTAAACTATTTTGTCAAAATAGTAGGGAAATGATCACCTTCGTAGTGAAGAAATATAACGATTGCGGTTGATTGGGTTCTATCAAGTCAGCACCACCTCAGTTAATGGGTTGACGTGACAGTGCCGTGTCATCATTATTACTTACATTGCGGAATTGTTTTTCATTGTTGTCAAAAGTGATAAAAGTAAGGGAATTGTTTTTCATTGTTGTCAAAAGAAATAAAAGTAAGGGGAGAAAAAAAAGTAAAGAAGGGAAAGGTGCCCACCATTTTTTTCGGGTAATTTGCGCCAAAGGACCTTATTATTTGCTAGTATTACAGAAATAGACCCTATCATTTTTAACTTGACGATTTCAACCTTAACGTATGTTAATCCTTGCAAAATGGACCTTATTATCTAAATTTATCAATTTTTTGTTAAAATGACCATTTTAACCTTATTTTCTTTTTTTTTAAAATACAATTCTTTTTAAAAGTATTTTACCTTTAATTTAAAGTAAAATATAAAGACAAAAGGTTATATTTTACTCTCATCCGTCCCACAAAGATATTTCAGCATTTCATTTTCGTCCATCACACAAAGATAGGCCGTTCACTAAATTGAGCATACATTTAATTTTTTTGTTTCTATGTTTTATCCCTAATTAATCATCTGCATCAACTACCAATGCAGTTTAATATTAATGATAAAGAATGTTATAAATAAAAAATATATGTAAAATTAATTGTCTCAACCTTATTAATAGCCATTTATTAATTTGTGTGAAATTAACTAACCGCCTATATTTGTGGGACGGGGGAGTAATTAATTAATGTATCATATTAATATATCATGTTAATGTTTATATTGGTCATCACACGCTGGGGTGAAGAGGTCGGAGCTTTCACAGGAGATTTCAAAAAATATTTCAATTAACTGAAAAATCAAAAGGTCATGGGTAGGTAAAATTATGATAGCAGTTGAATATAGATACATCAAAATATAAATTTTTATCTTTATATTTTACTTGAAATTATGGGTAAAATATTTTTAAAAAGAATTATATTTTAAAAAAATAAGGTTAAAAGGATCATTTTAATAAAAAAATTGATAAATTTAGATAATAAAGTCTTTTTTGCAAGGATTAGCATATGTTAAGGTTGAAATCGTCAAGTTAAAAATGATAGAGTCTATTTCCGCAATACTAACAAACGATATGTTCATTTACGCAAATTACCCTTTTTTTCCCCATAAAGCATACCCACCATTTTTAATACATAATATACATGGGAGTCAGACTGGTCAAATCTGGGGTCCTCATATCTGATCTCAAATTATTGAGAATTTTTACTTATTATATATACTAGCCTAGATATATATATATATATATATATATATATCCAGTTAAATTAGACAAGTACATGGAGCATTTTTATTAGTTTTGATCACTTATCTCTATATGGGTAGATTAAAGTCTACCTCATTCTACATGACATACTGTGTCACATGCCATGTAAAAGGAGGTAAACTTTAATCTACTCACCCCTCCTACATGGCATGCCATGTAGGAAGGGATAAACTTTAATTTACCCATATAAGCGTAGGTGATCAAAACTAGCATTTTTACGCGTTTCACAATGTTTGGCTACCATTTAAATTTACCTTGATTTATCAATCAATTTAAATTTTAATTTTTAAACACATGACAACACCACATTTAACCACATATTTAATGTGATGTGAACTTTTACATCATTTTAATTATTAACTCCACATAGTACAATTACATCTCGACACCTATACAAAATTTAAATTTTAAATCTAGTTAAAAACTATCTAAATTTAAATGGTTACCAACAAAGTAGGATTTTATTTCTTTAAATAAATATTTGGGCAATTTACACTTGACATCTCTAACTTTTCAACTTTCAATCAATCTCATCGTCAACCTTTATTTCTAGTTTTCTGGTCCTCAACCTTTAAGAAAATCTCTCCTCATGTCGTTAAGTGTTTATAAAATGATATTTTTTTTTTTACTCTCAAAATCTAATCAAACAAAAGAAAATAGTTTAAAATTCTAAATACTTGCCTCTCACCTATATATGTATGTGTCTGTTCTTATACAAAAGACGTGGTGGTGACCTAGACGTTTGCTTTCGCACTTCCCCTCCTTTTCTCCTTCTTCTCTTCGACTCTTCTTCTCCTTGTCTCTCTCATTTACTCTCTAAAATAATCTCTAGTGGGTCTATATGTGAGTTTTTTTAGAGAGATAATGTGAGAAGTTTAGAAGGCTACAGGATAAGAAGGATAGCCATTTACAATTTTAAAATATTAGTTTTTTATTTTCCCCTTTTTCTTTTGTTTAATTACAATGCTAGGGTAAAAATGTCATTTAATAAAAACTTAACGGTCAAAATAAATGGACTATTAATGGGGACTTAGAGAGATATTTTCCTAAAGGTTGGGAACCTAAGAAAATAGAAATAAAGGTTGGGGATGAGATTGATTAAATGTTCAAAGGTTGGGGATGTGAAGTGTAAATTGCCTAAATCATTTTTTTTTTTTTTGGGAACTAAAATTACCTAAATCTTTTATGTGTATTCAATATTATTAGTCTTATTTATATTTTTAAATCGTAATCGTGGCATTTCTTAAACATAGTGGCCTATGCTTGTTAAAAATCGTCTTAATCCAACATTATATGACTTGAAACTATATGATGACATATGATTATGTGACTTGTATCAGGACATATTATGACACTATATGGTGTCATACACATGATAGATCATTTTTATGTTAATAGTATCTAGACTTTAGCATTTTTCTATTTTTTTATTTTTTGTTGTTTTCTATACTTAAATGAGAGGGCATCATAACCATGTTACTTCTAACTTATTCAAAGTAGAGAATTTCATTTATCAAACATGTCTTGCATAGATGATTAATTGGATAATAATATTCAAGTTATTGGTTGCATATACCCATCTGATATATTTATTTATTTTCACATCTCTAAGGTGGTGAATGAACATAGTTTGACATGATTATTGAGGATTGCCAACTTCAAGCAGGGGCGAATTTGGGAGTCACTTTCAATTGGATTAGAAGATCGGCGAACCAAGTTGCACACACTAGCTAAAGTCGTTAGATCCTTTCATTCTGTTATTGAATGGTCTCATTTTCCTCATTTTGTGTATTTCCTATGTAATTCTTTTAGATTCTATAATTGAATAAACCTTTTTCCCTCAAAAAAAAAAAAAAGAAAAGGGTGGTGAATGAGTGATGAATATCAAAGTGGAGTTTCAAACATCTTTTGTCAAAGTGGGGTTGGGCAGTGAAATAGGGTGGTTTTGTGGGGCCGGATAGGATACGTTAGTGCCAGAGAATTAAGTTACTATTTGAGTGAGTAATATTCTAGTGCCGTACAATCATGCCAGATACTCACACTATGTGAAAGAAGTCATTAATGGTTTCTATGAAACCATTCAATTCACGGTTTCTTTCACTTCTAGCGCCAATAGATCAAACTTACAGAAAATTCTATCAAGCACTCAAGCAATTCAACCAAGTTCAAATAAATTTGCACTTCAACCAAGAGGTTCAAATAAATTCCAAACCAACAATGAGCTTACACCGTATTTAATTTTAATATTATATCAATTTATATCAATTTAGAGCTTGTTTGAAGCTTATTATATCTCTCTATTATAAATTTATCTATCACTAATTTGACGGCTGATTTGACAACTATTCAACAATCATCACACATTTCAAACTTCAATTAAATTTACATAACTCATTTCAACTCATTATAATTTCCTATTATAAATTTAACCTCATAATGAGAATCAAATAAGCTCTTACTTTGCGTGGTACTTGTATGGTTTAAAAAAGGGAAAGTGGGATCGGTTTTCAAGTTCAGTGACTGAATACTAACCAGTCCCAAAGTTTAGTGACCAGTAAATGATTAACCATTGTCTTTCTTTCCTTTTACAGTTTTTTAAGGCTTTCCCAAGAATCTAGCCAACCCCGACAACTGTCTCCGCTACTAATCTCCACTATAAACTCAGCTTTACTTTTTAATAAGCCTTCTCAAACACATCGGCCAAAAAGTATCTCGACGCATACAGAAAACAAAGAAAAACAGATGTCTGGGTACCGGGCAGAAGATGAATATGATTATTTGTTCAAATTGGTACTGATAGGCGATTCAGGTGTTGGAAAATCCAATCTTCTTTCAAGGTTCACAAAAAATGAGTTCAATCTTGAGTCCAAATCCACTATTGGTGTTGAGTTTGCCACCAGGAGTCTCAATATTGATGGTAAAGTCATCAAAGCTCAGATTTGGGACACTGCTGGCCAAGAAAGGTGTCCTCCTTAGGCCCCTCACTCTTTTTCCTGTATTTCGGATAAGATTCAGTTTTTATGACAGGTCTCCGTCTATGTGATTATGGGTATTCAAAGTATGTTGGATATCCGGTCTGTCATATGTGGTACCAAGTTGGAAGTTTCTCTTTAAGTTTTATTGGACGGGTTGTTTCTATTTTGTCTGGACACTGCTGTTTCATCTTTCAAGATTGTATTTGTATTGAATTGTCTCGTTTATATTAACCATGTGATAAGTTATCGTAGTAGTGAAAGTCTGGTGATCGACCTAGTTGCGATTTTTCTCTTTTGCTTTTGGCTTAGCTGAATATTACCATTAACCCTAATAATACTGTTAAAACTGAATACTGAAATTTCATATATCAATATTTAATATTGATATATGAGATTAATGATACTGTTATACATATCAATAATAATACTATTATATATACATATTTGTTTGTGTAAATTAATGAGTTTGGCCACATCTAACGATATTGTGAACCTAATTGTTCACATATCTTATTATTTTAGCTATTTTATTCTTAGAGCTGGCGTGGATATTAAGATAGGAATCATATTGCCAATAGGTTTGTGAATGTCTAATAGTTCTTGACTGATTAGTAATTTGTTCTGGTGTAGAAGATATGGCACTAAAAGTAGTAGAGCTGCCGCCTTTATATTGAGCTATTGAAGCAGCGGGTATTGGGCCATAATCATGCACTTTCTTGTGCTGTGAGTGGGCAATTCCTGGGAAATGAATGCAAATTGATACGTAATTGTGGAATTTTTATTCTGAAAGTCAAGTTACCTGTTTGCTTAATTTGCAACGCAGACTGCATTTTATGGTCTATAGAGTTGCATCTTAGGTAAAGAGGTGAAGAAAGACACTTTTATCGCCAGATCTGTTTGACTTCTCTACTTGTTCTCACATGTTTCATGAATTTTAGCACAGATATGCTGCAATGTATATTTGTGCGTTTTAATTTAGCCTTCGTTCATAAACCATTTCTATTTAAAAATTAGAAATGGTTTTTAAGGAAATAAATGGTGGAGATTTGTGTAGTACATGTGAGTCTTATGCAATATATAGATGTGATTGGTTGACCAGATTCTATTTTAGAATAGAATTGGTATGTGAACGTGCACAGTTCTCTCCTTATAATGCATGTTTTAACAGTTTCTTGCTTGTGTCCAGATTGACAGTTGAAATGATGTATGTATTGTTTATTTAACTGGTCAGATCATTAACCACACAAGTCTGACCTGCTAGGACTTTCCTGGATACTCACACGTAATGTTCGTATCTGTATGAAGTTTATTTCCTTTTCCAAGTCTTTGTGGACTCAAATATTTTAAGGGTTTTTTGCTTATATCTTTTTATTTTCAAACTTAATGTAACCTACAAACTACAAGGAGAAGACATGAATATTAGAGAAAAAGGAAAGAAGTTTAGGCTTAGGAGCCAGTTGTGCCGTAGCCTTCTGGAACTGAAAGCGAATTGCAGTCCCCCTTCCATATTTAGGTTGCAACTTTTCGGCAAAACATGGGCACATAATCTCACTCTTCTATTGTCTCTTCATAAATTTCTCGTTATTGTCTGTATACTATTTGTTTCTTTACATTCCCTTTCCTTTTAAAGCTAAAGGAGGCAAATTTTACTTTTGTTTTATACTTGTAACATTAGTTGTGGAGTGAGGTATCATTTGTACTTTGTCCATCCCTTCCTTGTCTCTTCTTAATCAGGGTCATAAATTTGTTGAAATTTTATACCATTGATTTTTTGCCTTTTTTTTTTTTTCCAATGGTTTAAGTCGAATGACCAGTAGAGTTTGTGGCTTTATAATCCTTCGACCATCAATAATATTGTTTATGGCTAATCTTAACTAAGGTGGATTAGTATGTCCTTAATAGTGTTTGGTGCAGCAGCGTTTAAAAGGACCTGTAAATATTGAAAAGCAAAATTTACTGATAATGTTTTTGTCTATTTACAAGAAAAATGAATTTCTTTTGAGAATCATTTAAAGAATGTGGGGAATATTGATTTGCTCTTATTTTGGTCATATTTTGTTTTGTTAAGAAAAATTATTCTTGCATTTGTTTTAAAATAACTTATATTTAACCATGACTGACAATGCTATTTCTTAAAAGATTTATTTACTTGAACGAAAGTTTGCTTCTGCTCACAGTAGTGTTCGGCTGATATGCTTTCTTTATTATTATGAAAGAGTTGCTTTTCAAGGTATATTTTCTATGTTATTTATCAAAATAAGTAACTTATTTATAATTATCAATAAAAAGTTTATTTTAGGACTTGAGTATGTCCAAGAAAGTTTTACCTTTTGGCTGCAAACAATTTTTTGGATTATTAATCTATTTTTGTATATTATTAATATAAATTTCCTAGTGCTTCTGTAAATTCTATAGATTTACATAGGTTGGGGCAGGTAAGGCTTCTTGTCAAGAATCATATAGCTTGAGGTTATTCGGGAATCACCATTAACCATCAATTTACAAATTAAATTGGTTAAACATCATTTATCCACACATTCCAGCGGACTTGCAACTTGTACCCATTTATCAATGACTCATTTCTACCTGTTAGTTAGTTGAACAATTTATAGTTGTCCCAGAAAACCCAATAGACAGCCATGGTGAGAGGAGTGGGCCGGTATTGGGTTACTGTGAAGTGTTATCCCATACAAACATACATGCTTATCGCTAAATCTTATTTGCTTGAGTTAAGAAAGGATGGCTTGACTGGATTGAATTTATCTGGACAAAATCCACAGTACATGCCAAGCACTGGATTGGATAAACTTATCTCTATTCAATGTACTGCCAAATGCACTCTTAAGGGAAAATTCAACTATGAATTAAGTGACATTGCAGTAGCTGGTGTCATTTATGAAATATTTCTTATGCTAATTTCTGAGCCTCTTGATTGTTATTGTTCTAGTTAGTACTTAGTCGTGTTGTCAGGGTTAATTGGTGGAGATTGAGTAGCTTTCCATTTTGCAGACGAAGCTATTGCTTTAGTTAATGAACAAACTTTAACAGATATCCTTTGGTTAGATTTATTTTTCTATTTTATTAACCTAGTTTCATTCTTTTGTAATTAATGACAATTTGTAGTATAATCTCCCTCTTCTTAAGGCTCCTGCTCTATAAATATAATTGCAGTGCATAGAAGAATAGCATAGAGATAACATTATCAGCATTAATGTGGTCCTCTTATGTCCTGGAATCTTGGTTTTATGGCCATATAGATGACTGCTGCTTATAACAATTGTAGCTCAGTGTGCTTGTTACCAAGAAAAGAGATGCACCAATTTATTGTAGGCTCAAACTGCATTGACACATCCTTATAAGACGTGGGACTTCTCATTCTTCCAACTGATAATTGCTAACTAGCTTCTTGGCTTCCTGCTTCTCTTCCGATCTTTATCAAAAGGCTCTGCACACCTATATATCTGCAAGCATCAGCTGAATTTTTTCATCCATGTTACCTTATGAACCTTCTCATATCAGTAGGATTTCTTCTTGAGACTTGTTCTTGCTGAAACATGTATTAATTAACAACAAATTGGAAGTGATCTCAAGTAAAACATAGTGTGATTATGCCAATTTTCCATAGGATTTATATTTTGAATTACCTTGCCATGACCCTTCAGATCTCCCCCAACAAGTTTTCTTTTCCTGATTTATGATTGTTATCACGACTGATTCCTTTTTCTTCTCAAAACTGATGCTTTTTTCACTACATAATGATATATTGTAGATTATGGGAGCTAAATTACTGTACCTGTCTGTTCTCCTAAAATAAGTATCACAACAGACAATCCTTTTCTAGTCATGTTTCACTTGTATTGCCTGTGTCTTTTATAACCATGTGTTGGATGGTTATTCTTTCTCCTCTTGTGCTTTTATTCTTTATCTGTATACTAAAGTGTACAACTACTTTAGTCCATCTTATCCTAGTTGCACATTCTCCTGTATGCAACTTGTATCAAGCTTACATTTTACGAACTCTGCCTCTCTATATATTCGTGGGTATGCTGCTTTTGGTTTATTTTATCTTTCTGACAGATTAATCAGTAGAAATATGCTATGTTTGTGGATATATCTCACAGTTCGTTGATTTTCTTTTCTTTGCTTGTTATTTAATCTATATCTTACTTCCCCTACGTATTTTGATATTTATATCTTTTGTTGAGCCCGCACAAAAATGGAGTGTGTGTGTTGGGTGCGTGTGGTATCAGTGACTCTGTTCATGCAAAAAAAAACAAAAAAAACAAAAAAAAAAAAAGAAAAGAAAATTCCGTTTGAAGTTGATTTAACATGTTCTTTTAGCATCACAATTTCATGGTATCAGTGCTTTTCTTGAATGCAATGAAAGTTCAATCAGTTCTGTTTTCTTCAGTTCATATTTCTTAAAGATGATAAGTCCATGCTAGAATTGTTTAGAAGAAGATTGAGGGAGATATTATCTGTTTATACATAAAATCTTATACAGTAGGGTTTTAAACCATCAGTTATTTATTGCCAACCTGAGATTCTTATTGCTGATTTACTCATACAGTACTGTTTTCCAATTAGAACGTTCGATTTTTTTTCTTTTTTTTTTCTTTGGGTTGGGGGGGGGGGGGGGGGTTAAAAAATTCACTTTTATTCCAGATGCAAATATGCTAATGTGGAATATAGTGTTCTTAGCTGTGTTGAATTGTTCAAATTGTGTACGGCTGTTGGACTTCAAATTTCATGTAAACACTTTCTTGTGTCCTCTTTGCAGGTACCGTGCCATAACTAGTGCATATTACCGAGGAGCTGTTGGTGCTCTGCTTGTATATGATGTGACTAGGCGTCCTACCTTCGAGAATGCTGTGAGGTGGCTGAAAGAGTTGAGAGATCATACCGATCCTAATATAGTAGTGATGCTAATTGGCAACAAATCTGACCTCCGACATCTTGTGGCTGTTTCAACTGAGGATGGTAAAGATTTAGCAGAGAGGGAGGGCCTCTACTTCATGGAAACTTCTGCACTAGAAGCAACAAATGTCGATAATGCATTTACTGAAGTCCTCACTCAGATACACCAGATCGTGAGGAAGAAGGCTGTCGAGGCTGGTGATGAGACTGCTACTTCGTCTGTTCCATCTAAAGGAGAGACAATTAATGTGAAAGATGAAAATTCTGCTTGGAAGAAACTAGGATGTTGTTCTAGCTAGGAAAAAAAATTGCTGCTTCTGCTCTGTTTCCTGTACATTGGCCAGAACATCGTTCCCCCTTTCTTTTTTTGATTTTATGTATCCGGTTGACATATGGATGAGTACACTAGCCATGAAAGAACAGGGCGCAATATTTTTCGTGGCAACCAGTGAAGATAAAGTTTTATGGGTTGGCCCCTAGAATGTGAAGGCAAGGTCATACGTAGTATGTTTTGGATTGCGGACGGGGAAACCTTGATTTTCGATAAACGTTTTCCCTAATCTTGGGATGGTCTCCAACCGCTCTCCAACCGTTTTCTTATCTCTGATGCATATTTTTCGTTGTCGAGTCTTTGCAGGATTAATTTTACCTGGACCACACCAGTGGTGCTGGTAATCTAATCTTTGCCTCTTTGGATTACAGGAAGAAGTTAGGAAGTCATTCAAAAATTTCCAGTAAAACCCTCGCCGGCTTAAACAACCCCCCCCCCCCCCCTTCAAAAAAAAAAAATCAACTGGGCTGGTTTTCGGGGGCCTATAATTTTTGGACCCAAAAATCTTGAAAAATATGTCACAGGTGATGAATGGATGTATTTGTTTGAAGAATTCTGCTACGCGTACAATTTTCACACAAATTTTTCACACACTTGTATGGCAGGATCGTGTTTCTTCACACGACACCAATTTTTTTCTATAACTATCACATGGGATGCACAAGTCTCTGTAAAAGATTTTGTACATAAATTTTGTTCAAGTAGACTAATTTTTGTTCGAATAATATATTATTCAAAGTTGGTTTAGTGATAAATTTTTTTTGGTTCACTAAGGGTTCAAGTCCTATAAAAACTTTAATGTGCCCTCATGAGAATCTATATCTATATCTATACATACATAAAAGCAAAATAGTTTCCTTTTTACCCTTTCTCGCCCATTTTCACTTGCTAAAATGGTTAAGTTATCCCGATTATTCACTTTATCTTGTAATCTTGGACATTTATTTTATTATAGGTTTTTAATTTTTATTTTATTTAATACTATTTATAGAAATATTTGATTTAGCTTATTATCGTTATATTTTTCAATTTTTAATCATAATCACCAAATCAGATTTCATTCTATCTAAAAATATCTCTATTATTTTATTGAGATTTTCGTTCTTTCCTCTAATAGAATTTATTCTATCTAAGATTGCTAAAATCTCTTTCACTTTACATTCAAACTTTTCATTCCTTATCTCAAGTTGTTATAATTTCGATCGATTTTTTTAATTTTTTGTTTCAACATACCTCACATCGCTTCGAAATTGGTTTCAACATTCACCAATGTTCAGAAAATTAGACATGTCATCAAATCAGAAAAGCTAACAGTTCAAGATCATTTGATTGATATTAATGAAATAATTAAAAAAATTAATTTTTACCTAAAATAATGTACATAAAGAACATTTGATTTTATAATTTTTTTATCTTTACCATTTAAATTTTATTCATTTTTTAAGAGTCATTGAAAATATGACTTTAGTTATAGAAAGAAAATCTCATATTGATTATTCAGTGAAAAAGAATTGAGGATGTATATCTATATTAAGCTACTTAGATATGTATTATTCATAATATGACCTTAACTTATTAGCGTCAAGCTTCCAAAAAGTTTAAAATCTTAATTGATCATTATTTAAAAAAAATTATTTTGAACTGGTGAACCATATTTGTCTTGATCTCACACTATCAGATTTTTTCATATTAGTTCCAGTATTTGTAAATGTTCAGAACACCAGACTGGTTATCAAACTGGAAAAGTTAATGGGATAGGGTTTTTGGACCGATTTTAATTAAATAATTGAAATAAGTTAATTTTTATCTAAAATAATATGAAAAAAGAACATTCGATTTTATAATTTTTTTATCTTTACCACTTAAAAAGTTGAAATTTTATTCCTTTTTTAAGAGTCATTGAAAGCGTGAATTCTACTTAAAGAAGGTGTATCCATAATAGGGCCTTGAGTTCCTAAAAATTTTAAAATTTTAGTAGATCATTATTAAAAAAAATTTATTGTGAATCGATAAACCGTATCAATATTTATCTCACACCCTGGGGTTGTTTTCCAAATTAGTTTCAGTACTCGTAAATGTTAAGAATATTAGACTGATCATCGGACTGGAAAAGCTAATGGTTCAAGGTTCAAAAAGTCGAATCGGGCCGAAAGAAGGTCAAGCCAGTTTTAGTTAAAAGCTGAAAAAATAAATGTTAAAATTTATAAAATCATCAAATAATTATCAAAACTCAATAAAAGCATAACTAAGTGACTTTTGAGTATTATAATTGAACTCCCACATTGACTTGTCATTAAAAAATGTTAAAATTTTATTCTTTTTTTAAGAGGCATTGAAAATGTGACTTTGAGCATAACAAGGAAGTCGCATATTGATTATATATAGTGAAAAGAATTGAGGATGTCTGCCTATATTAAGCTACTTTATAGGCCTTGAGCTTCTAAAGAGTTTAAAATTTTAATTGACAATTATTGAAAAAAAGTCTATTACGAATCAATGAGCCGTATTTGTATTTATCTCACATAGCCAGATTGCTTTTCAAATTGGTTTTCAGTATTAATCAATGTTAAAAAGGTATCGGTTATTGAACCTGAAAAGATAATCCCATCAAGGTTCAAAAGGTCAAATCGAGTATAACTGGTTTTAATTAAAAATTTAATAAAGAAATGCTAAAATTTATAAAACTATAAAATAATTCACAAAACTCCATAATATAAGTGCAATTAAGTGGCTTTTGGATATTGTAATTAAATTCCTATATAGATTTGTTTATAAAAAAAGGTTGAAATTTTATTCTTTTTTTAAGAGCCATTGAAAATGTAATTTTGGGCATAGAAACAAAATCTCAAATTGGTTATTTAGTGAAAGAATTAAGAATATATACCTATATTAAGTTATTTGAATAAGGGTTATGCATAATAAGTCTTTAGCCTATGGACCTTAAACTTTTCAAAAGTTCAAAATTTTAATGCATCGTTATTGAAAAAAAGTTTATTATAAATTGGTAAACCGTATCTATTTTTATCTCACACTATCATATTGCTATTTGGCTTGGTTTTACTATTTAAAAATGTTCAGAAAACCAGATTGGTCATCGAACTGAAAAAGTTGACGGTTTAAGGTTTAAAAGGTAGAATCAGGTTGAGCTAAAGTCAAACCAGTTTTAATTAAAAACTTAAAAAATAAATGCTAAATTTTGTAGAATTTTCAAATAATTAGCAAAACTTTATAAAAGTGCAATTGATTGTTGGGCATATAATTGAATTCTCACATGGATTTGTAATTAAAAATGTTGAAATTTTGTTTCTTTTTTAAGAGACATTAAAAATGTGATTTTGGGCATAGAAAGAGAATTTCATATTGATTATTTAGTAAGAAAAAAATTGAGGACTATGTCTATATTAAGCTATTTAGAGAAGAATTATTCATAATAAGACCTTAGCTTATGGGCCTTGAGACTCTAAAAATTTCAAAATTTTAATTGCTCATTATTGAAAAAAAATATTGTAAACTGATAAACAGTATCTGTGTTTGTTAATATTTAAAAAACCAGACTGGTCATCAAACCGGAAAAACTAACAGTTCAACGTTTAAAAGATCAAAACAGGTCGAACTGAGGTTGAACCGGTTTTAATTGAAAACTTAAAAAATAAGTGCTAAAATTTATAAAATTATTAAATAATTAGCAAAACTCTATAATAAAGTGCAATTAAGTGACTTTTGGACATTATAATTGAATTCCTACATGGATTTTTCTTTAAAAATGTTGAAATTTTATTTATTTATTTTTTTAAGGGCCATTGACAATGTGACCTTAGCATAGAAAGATAATCACCAATTAGTTATTTAGTAAAAAGAATTGTGGATATATATCTATATTAAGTTACTTAGAGAAATATTATGCATAATAGAGCCGTAGTTTATGGGCCTTGAGCTTTTAAAAAGTTCAAAATTTTAATAATTTATAATTGAAAAAAAACTTTATTATGAACTGATAAACCGTATCCATATTTATCTCGCAATGTCAAATTTCTTTCCAAATTGGTTCCAGCATTCGCCAATTCATAATTTCTCATTGAATTGGTCATGACGATTTAATTCTTTAAATAATGACTAAATTATGTTAACCTATTAAAATATTTAGTCCGTAGAAGAAAGCGTATGATAATAAAATTCAATATCCTTAATATATATTAGAAAAGTTAAAAAAATAAAAAACTGAACGAGACAATATATAGATCACATGTGCATTTTATAAAAAAAGTTAGTGTTCACTCATAGACAATTTTATATAGATATTTAGAAGGTTATAAATTGAAAATGTCTAAAAATTATGATTTGTTTTAAAAATGGCCAAACAAGAAATTCTACTATAAATGGTGTAATATATATTATCCTTCATCATTTATTCAAGTTATGTTTTATTAGATGTAATATATTTTCTCGTACGTTGTACACTGGCAATCTAATATAAATTTCAAAAATTCACTTGTGTAGCATGAAACGAACTCTAAAAGTTTTCTTCAATGTTTTTCTTAGTTTTTTTTTTTGGTAGACCATTTTTTTTATTTTCATTAATAAAATATATCGTATTACAAGTAGCACCTATATTATTTTTTTACACACACATCAATAATCAAATATTATTACTTAAAATCTTTTTTATATAATCATATTTAATCCTTTTGAATTGTCTATATTATCTGGTATTATCATCTCATACAATGCACATATGAAATAACTAATATGTTAATATGTCTCTATACCCAGACAATACATTCAACTGCCCAATTATTGCCACAAGAGTATGAGGGTATATTAAGATACTTTCATAGTAAGGGTATATTAAAAATTTTCTCAAACTCTAACTATGTTTATTATTGATAATTTTATTTGGCGAAATTTGAGTCAGCTTATTTCAATTTATTTATCAAATTTTTATATTTTCAACATTAATTTTTAAATTTTGTAGGTGATAAGAGTTTTTTCAACACGATTATTATAGTGGTATAAAATATTTCTAAAAAATAATAGAAGTGAAATAATTGTAAAAAGTTTAAAAAAATAAATTAAAAAGGCTTTAGAGAAAGTTTATAGAAGATTATAGAAATGTCAATAAAACCACAACACAAAAGTCCTTTAATGTTTTACAAAATCGTAAAAGTGATCCACTTAAAAAAAATCCAAAAGCTCTAAATGAATACACCCCATTAATATTTTGTCAAGTTCTTCAAATACTTGATATAAAATCATGTATACAACAGTCAAAGAAAAAAAATCATGATATAACTAAGTTCAAAATATTACAATTTCTTTTTCTTATAGTTGGCTAATTTATTATGGAAAAAATTAGCAACAATTCTATATCAAAATAGAATTTGATCAAATCATTTTATCCACATATCTTGTTGGAACCATTTATAGTGGATAGATCTTTACTATTCATTTTCAAAAAATTTGTTCTTTTTTTGTTTTAAAAAATTCTGTTCGTATTTTAAAATAGAAATAAATTCTTAACCGAAATGAAAATTTAAATATAGAAAAAGGTAGGACGGCCAATTGTTATACTTTGACCTTGGGTTTGGTTCGGCAGTGATTTGGTTTTACCTAGATTTTTCTAGATCTTGAACAAAATACGACGTCCTCGTTCCAATTTCTACTTGTATATGCATTTGATTTGGTGTTAACCATATTAACAAAAATATCCTATTTGTTATTGATGGTTATAATGAAGCGTGACGATAAGATTAAGAATTAATGCAATGGACTTTAATTAAGCAATGTCATGTCACACGATGATCATCAACCAGGATACTATGCGGTTGATTCCTTGATTTGAGTCGAATCACCTGATTTGCGTTTTTTTAACTAACCTATATGCAATGATTGGAGCAAAAATTTTAAAAAGTCACAAATTCTTCTTTTAATTATTAACCACTAATAAGATTCGAAATAATATATGCGGCAGCAAATCACAACCAATATAATCTAACTAATTGGCATAACATATATTTTGTCCGCTAACAAAATCTTGCTTGGTAAAATCCATGGAAGGTCTGCGAACGAAATCTTGCTTGGTAAAATCCATGGAAGCTGAAGAAATTCTACAGCTCCTGGATTCTAACTGGTTTCAACATGGGTGTTTTACGTGCAAACATAATCATCAAGAATCAATAGTTTCTGCTATGTCAAGCAGGAAATTTCTCAAAGTTTCCGTGCAACCTAGACCGACGTTGCAAGGTCAATCCTATAGCTACCAGGGTTTAATCGGCAGCACAAGTTGCTGTCAAGATACAACTACCTCACCTAACTCAGCCGTCGAGAAGCAAAAGTTGCAGAAGGAATTCTCTGGGAAGGAAATCATCCAGTTTTCGAACAGCCAAGGCGACGAGGAGAAACAAAATTCTACAAAAGAAAAGAAGAGGACGAGACGAAGGGGTATGAGCAGAAGCTTATCAGAGCTGGAATTTAAAGAGCTTAATGGGTTCATGGATTTGGGATTTGTGTTTACTGAAGAAGACAAGACGTCAAGCAGCTTAGTTTCAATGCTTCCTGGATTGCAACGTTGGGGCAAGGTAGGAGAGGAGGAAACTAGATGTGATGAAATTTCAAGGCCTTATCTTTCTGAATCTTGGGGTGACTTGAATCAAAAAAATCCTCTGATGAAATGGAAAATTCCCGCAGCTGGACATGATGAAACCAGCATGAAAGACCAACTTAGAGTTTGGGCTCAAACCGTTGCATCATCTGTCAAATGGAGTTGAGATTATTATGTTCGAGTTTCCTTTGTTTTACTTGCTAGAGTTTGGTGAATTTTGCTTGCTATCAATTTGACGGGTGCGAGTGTACATATGGAGATGACTACACGATGAGTAGATTGATTTCATGGATTGCTATTGATTTTCTTCTTCATTTGGGTCCCGTTATTAACCCGTTCACATATGTTAAGTTATAATAATACTTCACTCATTCTATAAAATTAGTCTCATATCATTTTTCACATAGTTTAAAAAATTTAATTAATATTCCTAAAAAAGTAAAATTTATGAACATTCTTTTAAGAGCCCCTTCATTTAATTGTTATTCAACTTGATTAGTTCTTATTTGTTAATATATCAATACACATTAAATATAGACACATAAGAAAATTTAAAAAACTAACTAACAAAAGTTAACAATAATTTAGAACAAACAAAAAAAGAATTTGAAACCATTTTTATGGGGCAAAGACAGGATTAAAAAAAAAAATTGATATATGTCGTTTTGCAACAGCAATGGCCCTTGGTACAACCCAAAGCCAAGCTCATGCGTTAACGTCAATAACTTTGTTTTAGGGCATCGAGATGAAATAGAGCAGACGACCAAGCAAAACGTCAAGTACCAGATAGCCGGGAAGTAAAAATGCTGAAATATAAGTCCAAAGTCGAGCATTTATCATCTAAAAATACTCAAAGAAAAATCTAAAGTCGAGCATGGACCATCTGAAGACCTTTTAACATCCTTACAGATGAAAGGTCAATTAAAATCGGAAACAGTATGAAAAGGTAATGCCCACTCAACTATAACATCAAGGAAGAACTAATAAAACAATTTGACTTCGTACAAATAAAACATGTCCAATTGCATAACTTCAGCAAAAGCCATGCTGCAATTTACCCCGAGTTATGCTATTGTTCTAGATTGCAATAGATGGTGAAACCAAAATTAAACATCCACAACATATCATATTCATAAATTGGCTAAACAAAATGATAAAAGGTTCAACTAAGATCGGAATAACAAGACTGAGAGAAAATAGCAAGATGAACTAATGCAATTATCCCAAAAACATTG
>CAVNYN010289495.1:0-73181 GCA_963692815.1 Nyctanthes arbor-tristis | reverse complement strand
AAAAAAAAAAAAAAAAAAAACTTTCCTTCCACCACCAAACAAAAATACACCAAAAGAAAGGAAATGATAAAAAGTATAGATACAAAAGAAAATCAGTGATGCAGACTAAATGGGGTTGTGCCAAAGAAATAGCTGAGAGAAAAATAGGAAATGATAAAAAGTATATATACAGAAGAAAATCAGTGATGCAGACTAAATGGGGTTGTGCCAAAGAAATAGCTGAGAGAAAAATGCATGCATTCTATAGAGACGAAAAGCAAATCTACAGGGACAGAGAGTACTTGATGACCTCCCATCAAGGGGGCTACCACTACCTAAAAGAAGAGAGATGATAGCTATAGTTGTATGGAAAATAAGTAGCACCTAAAAATCTTAAATAGCTCATCAATCTCAGAGTCCCCTGGAAACAACGGTTGCCGGTTCACCATTTCAGCAAATATACAACCAACTGACCACACATCAACAGGAGTTGAATAATGGCGGGATCCAAGTAATATTTCTGGTGCCCTATACCATAATGTCACCACCTGCAGAGAAGCATAAAATGTTGAACTAATATGACATCTTGGGCTTTTTCAAGGGGCCAAAAAAATGACATCTTCTCCCAAGTGATAAACATTCTGAGAAAGGGGTAACATACAGAGATCTTAACGACTCTAGTGGATTTAATTTAACGGCTAAAGGATTTCACTTAAGTTTATAAACCTCAATCTTAGAGACTAGGTGCTTGTTTGATCCTTATTACACTCCCAAATTATAATTTTACCCATGACTGACTTGACATTTGATTTGACAACTATTTAATTAAAACCACATATTTCAAACCTTTTTACATTTCCAAGCATATCTAATGGCAAGGGTGGAGGTGAAGGTGATAGAGGAGAGAGATTGTGAGAAGATAATTATTTAAATTGAATGAGTGGGTGGAAAGGGGTGTAGGGAAAAAAAGTGGGAAAAGTGAAAAAGAGGAGAGAGAGATAGAAATTCAAAAATAATGATAAATAGAAGTGGAGAAGGTGGAGATGAAAGTGTAGTTTTAGACCTAGGGGTTGACATTGGGAAAGAAAAGTGAGGATAAAGTGGTGTAAATGAGAGAAAAGTAATTGAAAGAAAAAAGAAAATTAAAAGAAAAGAGGAAACATATGGGGTCCATTTTATTTTTTTGTGTGTGTATGACTTTTTGGAGAAGACTTCTCCCATTGAAGATGCTCTTATAATTTCCCCAAATAATGAGAATCAAACAAGCTCTAAAATTGACAAAGAAACACTGATGCTAGATGCCTGATTTAAATCAGATATGACACAGGTACTTAAAAATTGAAAGTCGAACTGGAAATAAAAAATAGAGTGCTATGAAAACACAATAGATAGAGATAACAAAGTTTCACAATATTTACCTCATGGGTAAATGTCCTGACAGGAATACCAAATGCTCGGGCCAATCCAAAATCAGCGAGCTTTAATGCATTAGTGCGACGGTCAATGAGCAAATTTTGAGGCTTCAAATCTCGATGAAGGACTCTATGGGTATGGCAATAAGCGATACCACGCAATATTTGATATAGAAACATCTGCAAGATACGAATCAATGACAACACTGTTTCACCATCTGCAATATAAAATTTTAAAGCAGGAACCCAGTAAATTCTTTTCTTTTCTATCCACAGTAGTCTTTAAATGATAAGCTTAATTTTGAACAATTTCACCAGACTTCAACAACAAGATTATTTAAAAAAAAAAAAAAAAAGCATCACTCACTTTAACCATACAAGGATCCTTGGAAAATTCAGGGCACGAATCCATGTGCTTCTTCAAATCCAAGTCCAGATATTCAAATACAAGATACAATCTCTTCTCATTATGCACCACATCTTGCAATCTGTTGTCAATATTATAGAGAAAACAATAAGAAAAGAAATCCTCAAGTTAACTTTATCCTCATTGAGCAAAAATGGTAGCAGCTGAAATTCCAAACCAGTAATATGATATTTATTCTTCTATGAATTTTTTTACTTGATAAGTTAAGGTAAGATCAGTTTGCCCTGCACCAAATAGCCCTGTTGATGAGGAACAGGTTGATGGTGTGGTGCAAGACAACGAGTTGGCTTATCTAGATCATTCAGACACTTGGAAGTGAAGAATCGAATACGTGACTTCAAACGAGCATAATATTTGCATAAGGTGCCTGATATTCGTCCATAATACCATGCTGGAAAGCTCGCGACAAGCCAAAGAAGACTCGTAGCTATTTCCACGATGTATGGCGGATTTTGGGCGTTTGAGGTTGTTTAGAGGGTTAAAAAGACTTGTAGCTTTTCCACAACATATGGAGGATTTTGAGCGTTTGAGGTCGTTTAGAGGGTTAAAACTGCATTTTTCTATATTTTTGTCACGTTTTTTATATTGTCTTTATTTACTTTTTAAGCCCGGCCCACTAAGGGACTGTTGGCCCATCTAGATGCTCTTTTCGTCTATCTCAGTTGTAGGGTTTTTCCCTGATTGACTTCGAATTTGAATTAAGAACGAGAGTTATTTCGGTTTGCAATCCAATTTTTGTGAGTTGAGTGCATTGTAGACTACGGTCTACATCACCTGTCCTACACATGCTCCTCATCATCATGTCTCTGTCACTATCTTAAAATGTCTAAGCAACCACATAAGTTGAGATTAGTAATACCTTACAATGTTCGCGTGCTGCATCTCTTTTAACAAAGAAATTTCTCTAATGGCTGTACTTGGCACTCCTTCATCTTCATTCTCCAGCCGAATTTTCTTCAGAGCAAGAGTTTCATTTGTCTCGCGATCACGAGCTTTGTACACCACTCCATATGTTCCCTCACCAATTTTCTCTACTTTTTCGTACTGCATCCAAAAATCAACATGTATCAGAACAAGTAAGAGTCTACTAAATTTGAACAGGAGCCAAGAAAGAACTATATTTACCTGCTCCATCTAGTCCGCGCAAACGCATTAACTGGCTACTAGATTACAGTTACAGAGAAGATAAAATGAGGTTAGGATACCATACAACATTTTAAAAAATCATAAACTGACTCTAAATAACTACACATGCCAACCATGTTTCTCCTTTTACGTGAATCAGTACATTTAATTCCTTAGCAAATAGCCGGAAGCTCACTTAAGCACAATTTGGAAAGTAAAACACAAAATCCTCAAATAAATGATTACCAGAAATCGTATTTGGGAGAAAATGCATAAGGTACAATTATCATATGTTTTTCATCCTATTGCTTATGGATCAAATTTCAAGGTATCTACACGCTAGTTGACACTAAATTAATCTATCAAAAGCATACAAACATTTTCAATGACTATAAAATTTTTCTAGCATCAGTTGTATATACAGTGGCGGAGCTAGACCTTTTTAAACGGGTATGCACAATAAAAATTTAAGAAACATGTGTGTGCAACACATTTTACTTACAAAGTATCTAGCAAGCAATAGGAAGAAAAGAAAGCAACATCCCAACACTACACTTTCCCATTTCCACTGTTAATAGCAAAACATAGTTACAAAATTGTAGGACCTTTTTACAAATGTACCCTATGCAGTTTCATAATTTCATGACGTTGTAAAATTACATCGTTATCAATAGTGTTCAAAATATCTTTCTCAATATACACAATCAAAGTATCATTCCACCATTGAATGACAGTTGTAAAGAGATTCAATTAATTAAAACGGAAAAAAAGGGGAAAAAAAGAGAGAAGGTAAGAAGTTATAGAGGCAAGGACATAGAGCGGGCTTAGGGGTGGAAAGATTAGATAGAAATTTGCACAATTAAGAGGCTCAGTGATTTAGTCCATGAATTGATAATTATCAGATTTCTATGGCCTGAGGCGATCTTAAAAAATAGGCCGCTGATGTAGAGACAAATAATTGCCTTTTATCAAGAAACAAAACATACAGAGTGAGAAATATATATTGAACATTAAATTTAAAAAGCAAAAAATTAAAAATTCTAAAAGATTACTTATTATAACCAAATTGCATTACAAGTATCCCAAAAAGTCACTAAAATACAGCACGTCTTGCATTATTAGAGGCAAAAACACTATTCAAAGGTCTCCAGCCTATATTCGTATTAAACCTATTTCCTTCCCTTTATTTTTCCTTTTTTGATATCCGGATTTATATGGAGGCATGACAAATAACTATTTCTAATTCAATTGTCCTCCAAGTACCAATAAAAATAAGTAAGCCAAACCAAAGATGACTATAAGTAACAATATATTAAGTCCGTAAGTTCGTATCACTCAATTCATAATTCTCAAAGTGCAAATGGATTCAAGCAAATAGATCCCAATTTTTTTCTTCTAATCATAAAAATAAAAAAACACAACCCAACTATAACTCTAGACAGTATCTTCTGTTCAATAAGCTGCACTTCTGTGCTATAACGGTTGGATTGAAGCGGTGAAAATAGTTCAAAAATTCCAGCAATGTAAAAATTCCAGCAAATGAAAAAATTCATAATAATTCAATACATAGGTTCTTGACTAAATATCATCTAATAACTCATAAGTTTGCAATGTAAAATTCCAGCAATGTATACATTCTCATAATTATCTTTTTATTAAAAGATTGGATTCCCTTATGCCTAAAGCCTAATTCATCATGTATGTCTAATTCCTGTTGAAAAATAGACTAATTCAAAAAAAGCACAAAACAAGGAAATGCGATCTCATAAGCAATTTCCAAAAGCCAATTGGGGATTAGGAACTTAGACATTAGGGTTAGCTTACCTGAGGCTTTGGCTGCTGCGCTGTGCGAGTGACTGCCAACCGGCGACCAAATGGGAGAGTCGACCGACGAGAAGCAGAGCTACCGGACGGCGACCGTTCGCGACGGAGAGCCGTTCGAATTCGAAGGTTTTGTTTCACTCCTATATTCCCAGTTCCTCCGACGTTTCACGTTATCTGATTTACTTTATTTTATTATTTTCTTTTTTTTTCAAGTTTCTAAACCCCGTTAGTTTATTTGGGATTGAATTGGCGGATTTTGGGGGCCTAATTTTGGGCCTTTTTTGATTTTTCTAAGCCCTTTTGATTTACCAAAAAAAAATTATTCACTATTTGGGGTCATTTATAATGAGTAGTGATATTTATCTATACTGTACATTAATCTCTAGTCTAATTAACACTTTTATATTAGAAGATGTGTAGATAATCATAAATATATAGAGACATCTACCCATTTATTCTAATGAGAAAATACAGGTAAATAGCATTATTCATTTATAACATGGGTCTTTTAACAAATATCAACCTAAGTTTAGTTTATCCCAACGATACTTACTATATGTTCTAAATTCCAATAATACTGTGTGAATAATGTGTTACAAAGATAATAAATATGTTACTTTTTTTAATATTTTTAATATTTTTTCTCTTTAATAAATAATTTTTTAAATAACCCCGCACCCCATTCCGCTAACCCCTAAATACCCGACCCCCAAACTAACCCCGCCTGCCTGCAGGAGACCGAACGGAATTTTTTCTTTTTACACTTTTTTTAATTTGTTCCTTCCTTATTTTCCTTTTTCTTTGTTTCTCTCATTTATTTTTAATCATTTTTTTCTTTTTAAATTCATATAATAATAATTGTTTGATGTTTTAATTCATATAATAGATACTATTATACTATTTTAGTATAGATTGTTACACAAATAATATAACATGTTAAACAAATAACATAGATTGTTATACAAATAACATAACTTGTTAAACAAGATAAAATAGATAATAACATAGGTTGTTAAACGGTGAACATAGTTTGTTATAAGAATAACACAAATTATTTAACATGTATTTTTACACACATAAAATATTTTGTTACAAAAATAACAAGACTTGTTACGATATTTTGTTACAAAGATAACAAGACTTGTTACAATTTGTTACAATAATAAATTGTCACACCCCCGCAAAATTTACAATAGTTTTGAATATTTTATACATTCAAGAGTGGAAACTTCAATATAAACAGTGGGGACGAGAGTTTATTTGTCTTGTTTAACAAAATAAAGTTTGTTATTTAAACTAGCAAGTTGTTACATTTTAAAGAATCATTAAACTAGGTTTTTTGAATAAAAAGTGAATAACACAACAAGTATATTAATACATATAGCCCGTTGATTTCAAAAACAAAGCCAAACCATTAGAAAGCTTTTAACTTGAAAATTAAGCTTCAAATCATTATAAAGGCTATCATATGCGTGTATATATATATATATATATATATTATAGAGAGATGTGCATACTTATAAATACAAAAGATATTAACTTCGTAATGGCTTTCACCATATCTTCAAAGACGTGTTTCCACTACATGCAAAACTCTACTCCCGTTCGCGAGTATACACTCATGGCTTGCCTTACTTTTCAAATATCGTATCTTCAATCATCTACAAAAATTGTAGAAAGAGGAAGTGAGTACGAAATACTCAGTGAGCAACAAAACACTTTGATACACCTTTGATTTTGTGGATTTGTTTTCAAAAAAACTATTGCATGCACAAAGCTTTTCAATGTACAAGAGAACACTATCACTAGTTAAACTACTATATGTGGTGCGCACAAGATTCATATCAATTCAATCAATCATGGCCATGCACAATTAAGTGGATCCACAATTAACTCGGGTTGACCCTTACCGAAGTTCCAATTCAAAGCAAACACTACATTAATGTTCCCTATCTCGGGACCATTGAATATGTTATAGTGTGGAAAACAATTCAAAGCGATTCAATACAAAACGGGTAAAGCAACTAGTGATTCAAATGCAATAAATCAATTTTTCTTTTCAATGTATCAAATCCATGTTTGTCTCATGGAATACTTCAATTAAACTATACTTATCGTATTAAAACATTATAAATGCAAAAAGAGAACTAAAACATTAGTTACTTACCTATTTAACTTGATTTTTCCAAAGATTCCTTGAATTGTCAACAAATGTCCTCAAAACCTTCATATTCTTTGATCAAAGTGATGTTTCAAGTTGGTTTCCTTATATATATGAAGAGTGGCCTTTTCCAAATACAAAACTAAGTCTTTGATTGTTTTAAGGGTAGTTTTCCTTTCCTCACTCCATTTGGACGAATTTCTTTTATTTTATATATATAAGAAGAACTTGAATCCTATAAAGAACAAGGCAAAGTGGCTTAAGAGGAAAGTAGGGACGTGGAGATGGCGCGAGAGGATTCATTGGAAAAATTCTTCTATTGCCCCCTTATTTATAGTTATTAGAAAATATCCAGATTTAATTGTTTTCAATTAATCTTTGAAATCCGCCAATCAATACACGACACATGGCGCGTCGTGGTGCTGTACACTTGGCAAAAAATTACTCAAATAGTCCTTATACTTTGGATTATCTTATGATTAAGTCATAAAGTTTTGATTCTCGTTATTTGAGCCCTTTCACTTATTAGGGTTTTACAATTAGGTTATCAATTTTCCAATAATAACTACATTCCTTACCTGTAGACTTCCTTGAGTCACAATTCTTTGAATTCTTGTGACATTTCGAATGGTTATTCTATCATTGTCAAAATAACATTTACATTATCAATAGCAAACTCATATGGTTATACAATCATTATCAATACATTCTCGATACCCACATTCTAATTCCAATTCATTGTCCTAGTGTCAATCATGTTGTCAATAATCATGTTTTAGTTTTTGACACTTAGGTGCATAACATTCTCGCAATATTTCAAATACAATTATATTGTCACGTTTCAATTTCTGTCATTTGATTGAATGGTAATTCTCAACTTTGCAATCCGATACAATTATATTATCACATTCTTTTTGTTTACAAGTCTTGTAATTTTACCATTGATGCAATTTAATTTGATCACTTTGTCATGATTTTATAACATTTCAATTGATGTAAATACAAATAACTCTTTGATCATTATCAAAATGACGATTATATTACATAATTTGTTTGTAAGATTTTTGTGGGATGTTACACAAATAACGTAGCTTGTCACATAAAGAGCATAACTTATTTCTCACATAAATTAACTTGTTATACAAATAATATAGTGTGTGCAGACATAACATGATGTGTTGGACAAACAGCATAGTCTGTCAAATAACATAGATTGTTGTTAAGCAATAAATCATTAAAACAAGTGTAAACGGTATTTAAATAGTTGTAGACAAGCCCTTATAGTAAAAAACATAAAAAAATTAATTATAAAAGGGGGAAAATAGAAAAATAGAAATTGTAAATTTGAAGGTCTAAACAATGTCAGATGCCGAAAAATGATAGTACAAGTTGATGAGTACTCGATCACCTCGTCGTTCCGCTTCTGAGAAGATATTATACGCCAAATTCTGCTATGAATGCAAAAACACTCAAATTTCAACCCGATCTTCGATCCAATTATCCCTCGATCCATTATAACATGTGTTCTACATTAATTTGTTACATAAATAATATAGATTGTTTTATAACATAGATTATTAGACAAAAAAAATATATGTTTTAAAAAGAATGTACGAGAAAGCCAAAAAAAAAAAAAAATTCATCGGAATCCCACGGCTAGGCAGCCAGTCACTGACGGCATGCTGGATCACTACCAGTAAGGGTGGGTGGCTGGGGTCGGGAGGTGTGGGGTGGTTGGGTGGGGCGGGGGAGTAAAAATAACATAAAATAAAATAACAAAATAACATATAAAAATAACAACACGGTATTTTTTAAAAATGGTGGTTATATCTATGCCCCATTTTTTACTAACTACACCATCATTTTGAAGTTTATTTTTATTTACTAAAAAGTTCAATAACTAAAGTGCTTGTTTGATTCTCTTTATAATTTCACCTACTACTGATTTGATCACTGATTTGATAAATGCTTATTTATAACCACAAATTTCAAACTTCTATTAAATTTACACAACTCATTTCACAATCAATGTCAATAATGAGAACCAAACAGCCTCTAAATGACTTAAAAAACCTTTTCATATAAACCTATTTATCTAAATACACCACAAAATAAATACCTCATCTATTTTTTATGTTAACCACAAACAAGAACTCTAATTTATTTCTTTCGCACATCGCAATTGAAAACTCCAGCACCATTGACATTTGAAAAATCTATGCAATAGAGAAAAAAATACATGCCATTGAAATCCAATCCAAATTTGACATCAATATTCTTATACATGCCATGAGTAGGGTAAAGTCTTATTATCTTTACGTTTCAATCAGAATTTTCATAATCTATTTTTTAATTTGATACTTCCAATTCCTAGTAGTGTTTGACAGCTTCATGCTTACGGTAATAATTCGTAGTTTAGTGTTTATGATTCGAATATATCTTTTCTACAATTTCTCTTTGACCATTCCATTTAATATCATTTCTGCTATCGATTAGAGGACGGGAAGACTAAAAAAAGAAAAGCAAAGTACAAGATGGACTCATGATGAATGGAATGTGGTGTGGTGTATGATTTATTTATTTATTTATTTTGTTTTACCTTTAAAAGATAGGGTTAAATAGGTAAATTAATTGTGGTTTATATATAAAAATTACATTTTAATGGTGATGTATTTATTATGTGGCGAGGTTAGTAAGAAAAATGGTGTAAATATAATTGTCCATTTGGAGAAAAAGACAACAGAGTAGAAAAAAGAAAAAAAATCCATGTGTAGTATTTCGCATAATTCCCCATTATAATAAACACAACACAGTAAAAATAGAAAAAAAATCCATGTTGTTATCAAATAGAACAAAAGATACGGGAAAACAGAGAGAAACTCAAGAATTCTGTGCTTATTATGAGAACCAAAGACCTCTATTTATATGTACAAGTCTAGGGTTGTAGGGGTAGAGTAGTCATTCACAATATAATTAAATAATTTACAACACTCCCCCTTGAATGACTAATCTATACAACAATTGCTTCATTAAAACTTTGTTTAGAGAAAAACCAAATGGGAGAAAAACACTACCAAACTAAGGAAAAAAGAGTGCAATTGATTTTGAATAAATTTTGGAGCATTCAAGATGCTGCTTCATTAAAACCTTGCCAGAAAAATCTAATAGGATAAAAATTAGTTGAAGGAAAAAGAGTACAGATGCTCCCCCTGAATTCGTTCAATAATGGTCCTCTTGTATTGAATCATTTTGTCAAATCTTCAATACTCTTTAAGACCTACCATGGAAAAAATCCTGTGGGAAAAAATCCAAGAGAAAGAAAAATACATTATTCTTTGGTATACTGTTAAAATTGTTTTGTTAAAAACCTTGCTAGGAAAATCCAGTGGGATAAAATCTCAGTCAAGGAAAAAATAAATGCGTATCTTTCTTATTTATATTGGCAATCTGTACAAGAACTTTTGGTTCTTTTTATGTTTCATACATATCAAATCCTTCAGGGATTGTTCCATATTTATGATATTTTCATATATTGCTAATTGATCACAACACTATATTTCAATTGTACCGCCACATATTTAATAATACTTCCACATAAGTGCCTATCGATATTTTATTGACTTAATATATATTTTCAAATGACCAGACTAATGGTCTTGACATATAGCAATATACTGAAGTGCATCCTTTTGTTTTGGCCAATGTTCAACATCATTAAATTTTTTATGAAAGATTAATTCACCATTCTCACAATCATTGAGTTCATTAATATGTTCATTAATATTTATTTATTGTAGACAACTATTTCTTATCGATTCCATTTGATTCTCAGTGTAGACATAACCCTTTGAAATCTCTTTTATTTTACTACTTTCAGGTACCCGAACCTCTTCAAGGTTGTTCTGATTAGTTATGTCTATATACTCTTTTAGAGTACTATGCCTCAATATGACCATCATATAAAATATTTGCTCCATATTCTATTTCCAAATATGTTTGTTTTGGAATCGATCGTCGTCATGCTTCAAGCATGCTATTAATATCTTAAATCCTCTTATAGGAATATATTATATCAATCTAAATTGGAGCACTTAATTTAGCATACACTATCGCTAACCATACAGTCAATAATCTAAAATGCAAACTATCTTGAAAACTTCATGTTTGCATTATACTATGCAAGGACTATAAATACGCATTTCATATGTTTGTTACCAACTATCAATTTCTCCCCATAATGCTGAGAAGACTTAGTGAATGAAGCAACAACCAACAAATCATGTCGTAACAGATTATCCTTCAAGGATGAAAAATAAATGTCATGTAAAGGTTGCAAACCTGAACTTGTATTCTCAGCATTCAAAAATATTCATCTCAATTAAATGGTGGAGCGATTACACATAAATCGCATTTATAACCTTTAATAAAGAGAGGCTTCTGACTATAAGCCAACTAGAAAAGGGGATATCATATAAACCTGATATTTGGCAAATTTATTGAGGATATCGTTGTTACCTATGAAACGTTGATTTCACTTAACCACAAATGATTGTTCTGATTAAATAGTATAGCAAATAACTTGAGATCGTATCCAATAGTTTTGTTGCACCATAGGCAATCAAGTATCTCAACTAAAATATAAATTATTAACAATTTTGAGATAAGTTCAGTAGTAAGACGTAGATGTATTTATTTTATATCTAGAACTTTGCTTATAATCAATCAATATAAGCAAATAATCTCATAAACCTCAAGTTATGAGAAATATAACAGATGTAACCACTAATAGATCCAAATTATAAATATCTAGATGGTCTACATAGAGGGTGAGTGGGCCAATGGTTCACTCCTAAATATTTCCTAGATACATTCGAAAACTTAGATCCAAATTTAATTAGTCATATTTTTGTAATAATTTCCTTTGAAAACAAATGATACATAAGATCTAAAGAACTTCTAGTTCTTCAAATGATTCTAATATTTTCATTATAAAAAAACTAGGATGATCGAGCCGGTCATGCCAAATAAAAAACTTCCAGTTTAATAAGAATATTCAAATAAAAATTGAACTTCTAGTTTAATATATTTAATAAAATCTACGAGCTTAATAGGATTATCTATAAATCTTCAACATGACATCTTCAGGATTTTTGCCAGAATTCAATTCAAAAAATATCACTATATTTATGATATAAGACTACTTGTGATATTTGTCGAAATTTGTACTATGAGTACACTAAAATATTCTTCTATAAGATATATTTACGAAATTTTCAGGATTTCAAATATAAATTTTATGAATATCGAATCATAAAATTACCATATACTTACAGAATACTAGTAACAATCTCATTTCTTCAAGAGCAATAGTCAACATTCTTCAACATCATTTAAACTGTAATAAAAAGAATCATGGAAATACTAGGCATAATAATTTTTCACTTCAATGATATGTAATATTTAACTGGAATATCAATGTATTGTACATCTGATCTATGAAAACACAATAATTAATCGCACATGTTTTGCTCTTCGAGAGCACAACATATTGAAGTAAAATATTATATTTATAGTATTTCTTCAAGAAATCTAATGCATTACATGTTCTATGGCTCTTCTAGAGCCAACCATATTCTTATAGAATATGAGTTATAATTGTGAATATTCCTTTAAAAATATCATAATAATCTTCCATTATCAATGAATTTGAAATATTTTTTCTTCTTTTTTTTCCAAGAAATCACAATAATAATAGAGACATAACTATTCTTATTCAAGATGCAAAAAAATCCAATATAATAATATTTTAGATCATTAGAATTCTAGAGGCATTACTTCATAAGAAAATACAATAAATATAAATCGATAATTTGCGAGTAAACTAAACAGTCAATATAATAATTTTGATATCTGATATAACTAATTATCCAAAATAAGAATTACCAATAATATAGCAAGAGCATATGAATTTCCTTGAATAAACTTACTCATTAACTCCGTCAGTGTAAGAGATGTGTGACAATGAAAGAAAAATGCTTAGTAAAACTTATATAGAATTCAAAGCCATAAAAACTTTTGTTCATAATTCACATAGAAAAAACTGATTTGGAGTTTAGATTTAAATGAAATCTTCTGGATTTCATAAAAGATCTTTAAGAGTAACTCTCAAGATTTACTAGATATAATTTATATAAAATTTGCTCTTCAGGAGTATATTCAATCTAAATTACTGTTACTTTCTTAAGTAGCAATGAATTCTAATATTAAATTTAAATTTGTATAGATATATGCTCTCCATGAACAATACATTTCATACTTAATAATTTAGACGATTACTGCTACTAGAGTAGTTCAATATCCTTTTAGAATCTTAAAATTTGTAACAAATAATATTATCTTATAGTACTAGTGCTAATGTGATTCTTCAAGAATAATCATTAAATTCTTTCATTAAATTTAAATCATACAATGACAGGCTCTGCAGGAGCAATATCAACTTTTAATTGTTAATTAATACTGATTTAAAACATTGTTACTTCCCGAACAATAACTAAATATTCTTCAAAAGTATTCAATATAGATCTTTTATATTTTTTCTCCAAAAATAAGTAATATTTAACTGAAATATAACAATAAATTATGCCACTTCAAGAGCATCATATATTGCTCTTTTTAGAATTTATTTAGTCTATTACTACTTCAAAAGTAATAGTTTAAAATACTGAAGCCACGTGAATTAATAACTATATCTAGTATGAATTACTCTTGATGTACAAGTAGTACTCTGCAAGAATATTATAACTAGTTGTGCTATTTCAGGAGCAACAACATATAATACAGTATTATATTTAACAATAAGTAATATACGCATATAACAAGCAAATTATATGGTTAATGATTAATATAATAACAATGAGAATAAAACTGTATCTAATAGAACACAAAATAATAATAATAAACAATAAAAATAGTGCTTCTCCAGGAACAAAAATTACAATATTCTTGTAGAATATCGAATATTGGTTCTTTCTTCAAGAAACAACAATCAACAATAAATCTCATTATATCTTGCTCTTTAGAAGCAAATTAAATTTTTCTACAATATTTTAGTAAGAGATGAAGTTGTGACTTCTCAGTAATCAGAACAAATATCTTATCAAATATTTTATCTAATTGTTTATAAGGAAACAAATTATGTTTCTTTATCATATCACAATTCTTCACATATCTCAAGACTCCAGTAATAATATTATTCATATACATATATTCTTCAAGAATATTTAATATCAAGAGAAATTTGTAATTCTTCAGGAATTTATATATTATAATCTTCAAGATTATTAATGTGATAGGATACTACATCCCCATAAATATCAATATGTTAATTATAACATATCATGTGAAATTCAAAACTTAATCCAATGAATAACATATCAATTACGATGCATGGATCTATATAAGTTTATCATATCATTGCTAGAATATAATAAAGTATGATAAAGAGGTGGTAAATAGTGGCTTTCATATTTACATTCATCTGTAATAGACCGCCACAATTATTTCAAGAAATGAATCAATTAAGAGATAATTTATGTTCTCCTTTCCATTGTAAATAAAATACGAAAAATTCATTGAATTAAATTTTGGCTTTCCATCCCTATATATACACATAAAAACTTGTAACTCAAATTAATTTTTGAGATCAAGTCATATAGGTGACAAAAGTAAAAAAAGAAAAGACCAGTTTAACTCTTACACAATAATAATACAAATTTAGGGATAATCTTGCCATTAAATTGGTAAACTATCCAATTGTCAAATTCAAAATAATCTTATCATTAAATTGGTAAATCATTTAAATTGAAAATCATATAATTATTAAAATTGATGGAGGATGACAACATATAAATTAATTATCTAAAAGAAAACATATATAATAACAAAATTCTTTGTGCATGGTTTACACAATGAAAGAAAATAATTAATCACAACCATGCATGATATGGTATTCATATGATCAAGGAAAAAAGATCAATGAAACCACTGATACTCTCGACAGAAGAGAGGAAAAAGAAGAACAGAAAATCATATCTAAAGAAGATAAAGAAAAGAGATTAACAGCAGTTCGTTCTGATAACGTGTTATGAAATAGAACGAAAAATATGGGAAAACAGAGAGAAAATAGAGAGAAAACTCAAGAATTCTGTGTATATTATGAGAACTAAAGACCCCTATTTATAAGTATAAATATAAGGTTTTAGGGGTAGGGTAGTCATTCACAATATAATTAAATAATTTACAATACATGTGAAGTTTTTCGTATAATTTCCCCATTATAATAATTAAATTAAAGCCCATGAGGCGAATCCTCTTTAAAAAGGGCAAAGTTAGGCTTAACACTTCCATTTATTCTAAAATTTAAAAATACGTTGAAACCATAATTAAGCACATTAATTACAGTTAAAAGTTAATAAACACAGTAAAATCACTGTCTTTTTTTGTTCAACTAGCGGTTTCACCAAACCACCTAAGCAGAATAATTTTTTTTTTATTCCTCTTCATTTTTCTTTTTCTTTTTTTTTTTTTTTTTTAATTTGTAAGTTTTTAACTGAATCTAGCTGAGCCTTTTGAATGTAACTTTATATGTAATTTTTTAATTAAATATGACTTTTTAATTCTATAGTGATTTTTCAAAGAAGAAAAACTCTATGTGTGATTTTTAGTTAATGCGACTTTTTAATTTCTATGTGTGACTTTTGAGTTAATGCGACTTTTATGTGTGAATTTTTAACTAAATATGACTTTTTAATTTCTATATGTGATTTTTTTTCAATTAAACATGACCTTTTAATTTCTATGTTTGACCTTTTAAATAAATGTGACTTTTTAATTCCTATTTGTGTGATTTGTTTAATAAATGTGACATTTTAATTAGTACATGTGATTTTTAATTAAATGTGGCTTTTTAGTTTCTATGTGTGACTTTCTAGTTTTTATATGTAATTTTTTAATCAAATGTAACTTCTTAGTTTCTACGTGTGACTTTTTGATTAAAATGTGACTTTTTAGTTTCTACGTCTGATTTTTTAATTTTTGTGTAACTTTTTATTTTTTACTTGTGACCTTTTATTTAAATCCGACTTTTTAGTTTCCACATGTGACTTTTAACCTAAAATGTGACTTTTTAGTTTGAGTAGTTATATATGCACCACTATTTTTAGTAATGACACCACAATTTTAATTCTTTATTTTCTCTACTTATAAGGCCATAAGGTAAGTGACTTACATAGCCCTCATTAATACTTATCCTTTTAACAACACCAGTAATAAGTTAAAAAAAAAAAAACCTACATTTTTTATTCACTACAAATTAAAATCCTAATTATTTATTTATTACACCACGCTAAGAACCCTAATTTTATTTCTTAACTACACCACAAAGAAAAAACAATCAGCAAAAAAAATTATATATGTTTGATATCCAATGACTCAGAAATATAAAAATACAGTATTGATATTGAATCCAAAATTGACATAAATGTTTATTTTCTCACGTTTATATTTTAATTAAAATTTTCATAGAAGTTCCATGCTTCAAAATTCGAATCCATGGTAGTAGTCTGCGAATTAGATTTTACTAGGAGCTAATGTTTTGAATCTTTTCTTTCTGTTACTTTTTTCTCTCTTAGTTTATTTTTTCACGTAATTCAAATGCAACATAGTCATCATTGAACATTGGGTGAGAACTTATGTCACGCCCCCACTAATTTTATAATATTATCAAATATATTATATTGATCAATAAATTCCATAGCAGAAGTTTCAATTCAAGTAGCGGAGACAGGACGTACAAAATAAATAAATAGCTTTTGGCTTGATAAAACTAATTATTTAAACTAACAAGTTGTTATATTTTAAATAATCATTAAAACTTGGTTTTCCAATAAAATGCAAAGAACACAATAAATTGTATTAATAGAGATATTTTATTGATTACAAAAATGAGTAAAATTAATCCTTTCAAGACAAATTATTGGGAAACTATCATATTGAAAGGTAATTTTCCAATTGATATGAATACATCTATAGAGAGGTAGGCATACTTATTAATATAAAAGATATTAAATTCATAATTGCTTTCGTAGTTACTTCGAAGACAGGAAGTCACTACATGCAAAATTCTACATACAAAAGAACACAATAAGTTGTATTAATAGAATATTTTATTGATTACAAAAATGAGTAAAATTAATAATTTCAAGACAAATTATTGGGAAGCTATCATATTGATAGGTAATTTTCCAATTGATAGGAATACATCTATAGGGAGGTAGGCATACTTATTAATACAAAAGATATTAAATTCATAATTGCTTTCGTAGTTGCTTTGAAGACAGGAAGTCACTACATGCAAAACTCTACTCCCATACACGAGCATGCTTCAATCCCTGACTTACCTTGCTTTTTAAATATTATATCTTCAATTACCTACAAAAAATTGTAGAAAGGGAGAATAGGTACGAAGTACTCAGTGAGTAACAAAACTCTTTGATTCACTCTTCAATTGAAAGATTTATTTCCAAGAAGATCATTGAATGCACAAAGATTTTCAATGCACAAGAGGACTCTATCAATAGTTAAACTATTACCCGTGGTGCGTGCAAGAGTCATATCAATTCAATCAATTTTAACTATAGCCATGTACAATTAAGTGAATCCACAATTAACCCTGGTTGACCCTTACCGAAGTTCCAATTCAAAGTAAACACCACACTAATCTTCCTTATCCCGGGATCATTGAATAGGTCATAGTGTGGATAACAATTCAAAATAATTCAATACAAGACAGGTAGAGCAACTAGTGATTCAAATGTAATAAATCAATCTTTCTTTTTAATACATCAAATCCATGTTTGTCTCATGGAATACTTCAATTAAAACCATGCTTATCGTATTAAAATATCATAAATGCAAAAAGATAATCAAAGTATTAGTTACTTATCTCTTAATTTCCAAAGATTGCATCTTCTTTTGATTCTCTAAAGGTTTCTTTAATTATAAGTGGAAAAAGTCCTCCAAAACCTTGATATTTCTCACTTTAAAGTCATTCTTTAGGTTCTAACTTTTTTATATATGATGAGGAACCTTTTTCAAGGGCAAAATTAGATATTTGATAGCTTTTAGGGCCTTTTTCCTTCCCATAACACATTAAGATGAATTTTGGGAGTTATAGAGGGAGAGAAGATGGTTTGGGAGGTTTGGAGAATGTTGAGGAGCTCTAAACCCTATATATAATAGTTAAAATTAAGTTGTTTTTAATAAATTTTGAGTTTCGCTAATCACGTCGTGACAAGTGGCGCAATGCGGCGCTGTACATTTGGAGACAAATTGCTGAGAAGTCCGTATACTTTGTGCTGCCTTGTAATTAAATCCTAATAGTTTGATTCATGTTACTTGAGTCATTTTACTTAACATGATTTATAATTAAGTGACTATACTTTGAGTTATACCAATCAAGTACTATAGTTTCATTCTTCGCATCATTTAGGTAATGATCTTTAATTTTATAATATAATTGATGCAATTTGAGTCGTTATTTAATCATCATCAATCATATAACGTAGTAAACTTGAGTATTTATTCGATCATCATCAAAATACAACTATGACATTATATTTAATGCCAAACTCGAGTAGCAATCTTTGGATTTTGTAACATAGTTGATGCAAACCCAAGTGGTTATTCAATTGCCGTCAAATAATATTCACATTGTTAATAACCATCTTTTGATTCTTGATATTTTTTTGGAATGGTAAATCTTGTAATCTGTCAATTAGTACAATTCCAACGATTGTCCAATCATTGTAAACATAACGATCATGTTATCAATAATCGTATTTTAATTCAATGATTGTTAAAATAACACTCATGCTATTAATAGTCCCATTCTAAATTTTAGGCATTCGTTTGAATAATAGTATTGTAACTTTACAATTGATGCAATTCAATTCAATAATCTTATAACCTTTTAGTTGATTCAAATCCAATAAGTATTTAATCATCATCAACATAACAATTACATGCTTAAAATTTTCCGGGATATTACAACTTGGCTGTTGGGAAGTTTGGAAGATGAAAGAATGTTGTCTCCGTCTTTCATTCTCTTTACTTCGTTTTACTTTTAAGATTTAGGGTTATATTTGTAAACTAAATGTAATTTATTTATAAAAAATGTACTTAGATAGCGGTGTAAGATCGGAAGAGCGTCTGTAAAAGTAGTGGTGTAAATATAACCACTTTTTTAGTTTTTACTTGTGATTTTTTAATTAAATGTAACATTTTGGTTTCTACGTGTGACTTCTTAATTAAAATGTGACTTTTTAGCTTGCATGTGTAGTAACTTTTTTAATTAAATCTGACTTTTTTGTTTCTATGTATGACTTTTTAATTTTTATGTGTGATTTTTAACTAAAATAGGACTTTTTAAGTTTTACATGTGATTTTTTAATTAAATGTCTATGTGTGACTTCTTGATTAAAATGTGAATTTTTAATTTTTAGGTGTGACTTTTTAATTAAATATTATTTTTTAGTTTCTATGTATGATTTTTTAATTTCTATGTGCGACTTTTAACTAAATTATGACTTTTTAGCTTTTACATGTGATTTTTTAATGAAATGTAACTTTTTAGTTTCTACGTGTGATTTTTTTATTAAAACATGACTTTTTAGTTTATGCTATGTGACATTTTAACTAAATATGACTTTTCAGGTTTTCTGTGTGATTTTTTAGTTTGATTTTTTAATTAAATGTGACTTTTTTATTTGTTATTTTTTTATTTAAATGTGGCTTTCAATTCATGTGATTTTTTAAGATAAATGTGACTTTTTACATTTTATATCAGATTTTTTTAAATAAATGCACCTTTTTAGTTTCTACATGTGATTTTTTAGATGGATGTGACTTTTTGATTTTTATATAGGACTTTTTTTTAAAAAATTAAATGAGACTTCTTCTATATGTAATTTTTTTTGTTAGTGACTTTGCAATAATTAAATAATAATACAAATGTGACTTTTAAAACTTTTAATTAATTTAAAATTTTATAATTTATAATCAACATAATTATTAATTATATCAAGAGTTTTTTTAAATGGTATTAATTATATTGAAAGTTAATCAATATAATAATAACTAGTTGCACTCTCGTGCGTTACAGGATATGTATTTCATTATTAAACTAACAAACGTATTAGAACATGTTACAAAATTTGAAATACTTTCTTATATATAACATTTATCGTTTAATTTGTTAGTTTGAAATCATCACCAGATATCAAAGAAAATATGAAGTTTAGTTATATTTGTTGTCTACTTTTTTTAAGAGTCAAGAAAAAGAAAAATATGAGGTTTTTGATTTTTCTACTTTCTCAAGTCTGTTCAAGTAAAGCATTAAATTTTTAATTCTTCATATTTCTCTCACATCAAAATAACAAAATTTCCCTAAACATATCACACTAAAATAACAATTATATAAAAAACAATTCTTTAATCAACAAAAAATAATTATATAAAAAATAATTATATCTTTCCAGCTGAATTACTTCTCAATGATAGCTACTGGCGATATTAACAGGGACAGAATTCTTGAGGCAGTAATTTTTCTCCATTCAGCTACTATATTCATTTACAAATAAAGAATTTAACCAAAAGCCAAAATTATAACTGAAAGCAATAGTGATGAGATGCCTTTATAGCTACAAATTGTTTAAATTCCTAAACCCAAATGTAGATTAACCCTGAAAAAAAGTAATTAAGGGGATACGAATTATGAAATCAGGTCATTCCAATACTCTAATGTTATGTATACACATATTAATATCAGAGAATTGCATTTACCTATGGACTTGGGGAAATCTTTAGATAATTTCCTCTTCAAATGCTTTTCTTGTTTCTTGCTAAGGCACCACTATTCTTGGGCAATTTACTTTCGAGTTTCAGGCTTCTTTTGTGCCAAAGCTTTTGCTGCTATGAGAGATTTCTCGGTGGCAGGTTCTTTTCAGCCCATTTTTCCTCTGTCTTAGGTGCTATTTCTTCTGTCCTTTCCTTTGAAGATTTGGGAATTTTGGCTGCTATTTGATAACTTTTAATTGGTTTTACAGAAATCAAGTAAAAAAATGTGTGAAGAAACTACTCATAGCCAAAGATATATTGTAAAGTGTGAATGGAATAATAAAAGTGGGTGGTTAGGCTAAAAGCTAATCCATATTAGATAGTAGTTTGTATCCATCTGTGCGAGTTACAAATTGAGTAAATTATTCTACAAAATAGGCAGAAATAAAAATAATAGCATATAAATAAACAGAATCTGGTCTAGGGTGCCAAAACTGAGATTCTAGTTTCCAGAATCTCAATAGCATTTTTATATATATATATATATATATAGATATAAATATGAGAAGATTTCACATACGACATGAAATTAATAGAAGTCCTATCATATAGGCGTATGGACCGTTCTACCGAATTCTTTCTCAACTATGACATAGATACACAATGCTTTTCTTTTTTTTTATACAAGTATATTTAATATTGGTTAATCCGACATAGATGAAATAGAAAAAAATATATTTTTCTAATACAATACAACATATACTCTATTCAATATATTTATAAAAAAAAATTATTTTAATGTAGATCATGTCAAATTAGTTTAAACTTAGTCTCTTAGAAAGAAATAAATTTTCTAGTTTTGCATTATTTAAAAAGAAAAAATGATGGTAAATCAAATTCAAGGCTATTCATCTCTATCTCTGTATGTAGGTGTTCTATATATGCAGGTAATGTGAATATTCAAGACCCATTGTGTCTTAATTGGATTGATATATATATACACACACACACACACACACACTAATGTCTTAATTGGATTGATATATATATATATATATAAATATATATCAACATCACTGTGTAGACTACGAATTCGTGCCATGAATTAATTTGAGACATAATTGATTGCTTTTATTAAAATTTGCATTGCACAAAATGAAAAGGAAAACTAACTATTAAAATGTGTATCACGAAATAAATAAATATGATAGACAATATTTAAATCGATTGAGTATGAATTATATGCATAGTAATCCAATTCAAAACTTACAAAATGATAGAAATATCTTATTCACAAGGAGTGTATGGAAGTGCAATATTGTACAAATATATTTGTAGTTACCAGAATGGTTTTGGGATAAAAATAAAAAAAGAAAATTTGACATTACAAACTTAGGAAAATGATTGCAGTTTATATGACAAAGTTGTTAGTTCTCAAAAAGTCAGGAGGGCCTAATATTTCTACAGCAAAGAAAATGAAAAATAATTAGATAAGTAAGCAAAGAATATTTTTAAAAAAGTAAAAAGAATAGTGACTATTATGCGGGAATGTAAATATGTGGATAGTTGAACATTTTGAAGGAAATAAAAAAGGGAAATTGTTGTAGAAAAGAAAATTCGTGCAAGGAAAAAATAGACAATGGGTAGTTAATATAGATAGAAAGCAGGGAGTTACTTGAAAAAAGAACTATAAAAAAAAAGTTGAGAGTTGGAGGGAAAAAAAAAAGAAAATTCATGTAAGGAAAACAAAATAGATAGTGAGTAGTTAATATAGATAGAAAGTAAGGAGTTGCTTGAAAAAAACTATAAAAATAAGCACTTAAGTCTTGGATAAAAAATATGCTACAAGCAAATGATTAGAGAAAAAAAGAAAGGGGAAAAATAAGACTCTAGAATCAAAAATGGGAGGGGAGTTGATTTCAAAATCTATTTAATAATATATAGATTAACAATGCTGACTCACCTCCAGAATTAGAAGTAGCAACATGGGCTGCCACTTGTACATGGTTAGGGGCTGTACATGGCCATACCCCTTCTCAGCAATTTTGTCGTATTTTTTGTGGGGTATTGATTTGGACATATTTTTCTAACTTCTAAGGGGTTGTTATTTTTAAACTAAATTTCTAAATATCCTTTTAAAGAGCGGGCCTTGATAATAATTAATGATCTAAGTTTGACTGTAACACCCCGTGAAATTTCAAAAACCTTATAGTGACAGTTTTGAGATAATAATTGAATCACTTCCCGAATAATACTCAATTATAAGCAATCAGTTAGTAAGTTTTGTAATCAGATGGTTAATTGTAGCATTCTATAACAGTTTGAGGATATATTGAGTTACCTTGACAATGATAACATAAGTGCTTGAATAGGTATCGATCATTTCTATCAGTTAGTAGTGATTGCCAAAATAATAAATAAGTTTAATCAGGTAGTGAGTTCGGAGTAAAAGAATGTTTAAAGATAAAATGTGATACTTAGTTAGTATAGTTGGAAATATAAAGACTTATTTATGGACTACATTAAGTTGAGGGGTCATTAAGTAATAAGTACAAAAATCGAAGAGACACTTGGACACTTAGTAAATTCTCACAGGAAAAAAAATCCAAGAATACTTGGCACTTTAATTTGATGAGATGAATTCTCATGCTTCCAATTGGATTCATTTCCATTGTTTGTTTGTAAATTATCTAGGGACATTTAGACTTTTTATCATAAGTGGAATCCAAAATCTTTAGAAAATAAATAAGCAAATTCGTCATTAAATATCCCTACTCTCATAACACCCTTAAAAGACTTCCAAAAACACTCTCTCGCTCTCTCAAACAAGCCCTCTTCATATATACATTAAATCCCTATTTGAGAAGCTACTTTGTTTGAGGAAAATACAAGGATTTGAAGGTATCATTTCACCCACAAATATTCAATAATCTTTCAAGAAGTAAGAACAAGGTGAGTAACCAATGTTTAGGTTCCATTGACATGAATGTGTTTTAAAAGAAAGGCAACTATTTTGATGTCATATTGTGATAATTAATGGAATGCTTTCTTGCATCTGAGACAATAGCATTACCTTACCTGTTTTGTATGGAATTGCCTTGAATTGTTCCCATACTATGACCTATTCAATGATCCCAAGCTATGAAGCACGGAAACTCCAAAAGGCTAGTGTTACGTGTCTGAAACGTTTTGGAAACCGAAACTCTCGAAAAGTCTACGAAAACGTTTCGGAAACTCTTAAAAGGTTTCCTAATTTTTAATAAAATTCAGAAACTCTATGGAAACTTTATGGACACTTTACGAAAACTTTTAGGAAACTTTTAAAAAACTTTACGACAAAAATTTTAGGTTTTTATTTTTTTAAAAAAGGAAAAAATAATTATAATCATGTTAAAAAAAATTATAGATAGTAATTTCATTAAGATTTTAATAAAAAATAAACTTTTAAGCTAACTTAAACTAAATTAATTAAATTTCTTATTGAGAAAGAAATATAAGAATTAACCTAGTTGCAAGTTCTAACATTAATTTTAGATTTTAAGGACAGCTCCAAGTCTCCGAGACTCCAACATTTGAATCGCTAATTTATGGACGCTAGATTTTAGTTTGTGCATTACTTCATTTCAATAATTATTTTGTGATGACGATAAATTCTGAGTTTTATTACATTGAATTGATTTTAATATTTTAGTTATCTAATTCATATTAATTAGTGTTTTGAGATCGCATATCTTTTTTTTTTTTGGCTTGAGGTTGAATATTGAAATTATACAAAAAAAATAACAATTACTGCATAACGTTTCCATAGCATTTCGTGTCCTATATTTTTCAAAATCACATTTCCCCGTGTCCGTTTCGTGTCCCGTTTCGTTTCCCGTTTCTGTTTCCATGCAACCTAGATCCCAGGATATGGAAGACTAGTGTGGTGTTTGATTTGAATTTATAATGTTATTTGTTTGAAACTTCGGTAAGGGTCAACTGGGGTTGATTGTGGATCCACTTATTATTAAATTGCTATAGCCAAGCTTGGAATTTGGAAGGCATTAGTGCGCGCTATAGGTAGTAGGTAATTCTAGTGTTTGGGCCTTATGATGCATTCAAAAAAACTTATGCATATTTGTGTTTCTTGAACTTGTGAAGTGAAATGATTTTATAACTTCGTGGCAACGTAAATATTGTATTATTCAAGGGGTATATTGTACTCACTTAGTGTTTAACTAATTTTTTGTAGATGATAAATTGAAGAATCCATAAAAAGCGAGCCGAAGAGTGGAGACTTTCTCGGGATGCAAGTGAGATTATGCATGTAATAAAAACTAATATATGGGCTTATTACAAGGATGCACCAATGTTCCTTATGTACTTAGAGACAAAATATGAATTTAGTGTCTTTTGTGCATACACCTACACACTTCTCCACTATGATAAAGTTTAGGTAGACAAGCTCTTGCTCCCTACCTAATGTAATAGCCTAGTAAGAAAGTAAAGATAAATAAATATATCGATATATATATATATATATATGTATATATATATATGAAAATAAGGTAAAGACATAGCATGTCATGTGATGATATAAGGAAAACTTTTGCTTAGATTGTGGGTCTCGTGTTCCATGTAGAGGCTCTACAATCCTTATTCGGCGACTCAATCAATAAAATGGTTTTTATATATATAATTGATCGTGTTGATTGTGTATACTTACTCTTATATTCACTCTTGACAAGCTCATTTCTGTATATATTTTAGGCAAGTAAAACCATTCATGAGTCATAAAATCAAATTAATTTAAATAGTTCTCATCAAACAAGAGAGATTAGTAAGTCATTCTTTTAGTATAATTCTAAGTAAAGTAGAAAAACTTAAAAGAAATATTACAATGAGTTTCACAAAATTTAAGCACTTATTGAAATTGCATGTCTCATCCCTCGCTAGTATTTTAACTAGTTTCATTAATAAAGAGCTTCCATTATTATAACAAGAAAGAACTTAATAATATATGGTAAAATAGCATGGGCGTGACATTGACGTTACCAACAAAAAATAATAATAATAATAAATAACGTGTGTAAAATATTCGCATTTCCATTCTGCCCTTAACTTTTTTTATTAATGTCTATTTTATCGTATCTTAATAATAATTATATAACTACGTAAATTTATACACGTCAGTTAATATTATATTAATTATAATATGCGTATGTTTAATTTTATATACAATTTGTCTCTTACTATATATTTTTCGTTACTAAATTAAATACATAATTTCTTACTTTTATAAGTTTACAACTTCGAATTTTTTTTTTCTTTTCCTAAACAACTTAATAATAACTTCATTGTGATTAGGAGAGGTTGATGCATATGGCCACCATTTTTTGCATAAAAAACAATTATAAAAATAAAACAAAAATTGTTTTAAAAAATCAGTCGTTTTAAATATCAAATTATTTGGGGACCGACTCTCTGCCACGGAGACCGACTTTCCGTTTGTCCTGCAAAGCTTCATCTTCCATGGTAGCTTGCTATATCCTCATTATTTAGCTGATTATTTAGGATCTCCTGCCTCTTTTCTGGACTCAATTGCTCAGATTAACCTACCATACTCCGTCGAAACCCAAAACCTCCAACTGAAACTCAATCCACTGTTGCAGACGACTACTGGCGAATTTTTGGCATCACTTTTGGTGCCAACGTTTGGTTTTGAAAATAGATTTTAGTTCTTCTTCTTCATTTCTATCGGAAACTGAATCAACAGCTGCAGACGACCTGGTAAATTTTTAGCATCACTTTTGGTGCGGACTTTCGGTTTTGAAAACAGATTTCCGTCCTTAATTTCTACCGGATTCTCTATCCCGAATACAGACTTTCTCCTTCTTCTTTAGGCTTGGTTTTTTTCATTTTCGGTTTAAGTAATCTTTATCGGCTCTGCTTGCTGTGCTACTCTGCTCCCCAGAATAGTGAAGAGGAAGCTGTCCTGTCCGCTGATGAAGAAGTAATTCAAAAGGATATATCAGAGTCGAAATATTCATTGATTGGTCAGATCTTTACTCAAAAACAATACCATCGTGAGGCTTTCAAAGCTACTATGAGACACTTATGGAAACCTAGTAGAGATAAACAAATAAAGTTTTTGGTAGGGGACGTTTTTGCAGTGGAGTTCTCTGCCCCACAAAAAAAAAAAAAAAAAGAATAGAACTTGTGTTCTCCAAACGCAACCATGGAATTTTAACAGAGATTTATTAGTTTTTTCTCTTGTTGACATAATGGCTATGCCATCTACTGCTGAGTTCAAGTATGTCCCGCTCTGGATGGAAGTCTATGATCTACCACTAATACATATGCGAAGCGACATGGCTAAGATAATTGGTAATCATGTTGGCAGAAGCAGATTGTAACCAAAATGGCTTATGTTTCGGAAATTTTATGAGAATAAAGGTCGAGCTGGACATTACGAAGCCATTACGTCGATTTGTGAATGTCCAATTGGGGATCAATGGGCTGCCAACCAAGCTAACATTAAGATATGAAAAGCTTCCCAATTTCTGTACGTGCCGACGTGTTGACCACCTATTTATTGATTGTGGTGAAGAAGTTCTAGGGCTAATTAGACCCAAAAGGTTGGTTGTGTTCGAAACTCATTGGGGCTTGATCGGAGTTTCCATGTAAATAGCCAAGGTCAAAGTGGAGGTTTGTTTCTCTTATGGAATGAGTCTTGGGATGTTCCTATTAATGGCTATTTGATCTGTCATATTGATGTTAACATGTCTATGGCTCATCATCAAACATGGAGGTTTTTATGGTAACCATTCTCAAGATCAAAGGAAATATGGTTGGGACTTATTAACCAAGCTGATGAGGGGCAATCATCTCCCAATCTTGTTCATTGGAGACTTCAATGAATTATTGGAATATCATGAAAAATTTGAAGGCTCTCAAGCGCGTCGTTCATTAATGGTATCTTTCCAGCAAACTTTTGAGAGGATAATAACTTATTAGACATTGGTTTCATTGGCCCAAGATTCGCATGGAAAAGAACATCTATTCAACAGGGATATGTGAGAGAGAGCTTGACAAGGGAATTGCATGTTCACTGTGGTGTTCTTTATTTCAGGAAGCAAAGTTGTTTTACAAGGATTTTTACGTTTCAAATCATAGAGCTATTCACTTGATACTACATCATAAGCCGATTCGAGACAGTACCCCTGCAAATGATTTCCCATTTAGATCTGAACGAATGTGGTTAGGAGAGGACAGATGCAAAAAGGTTATTTCCAATGCATGGAGTGGGTTTCCAGGGAATGACCTCACACAAAGGTTGAAATCTTGTGAAATAAAATTAAAGCAATGGCATTGGTGTAACGGTGGATCCATCACACGACGCATTTCGAAGACTAGGCATTTGTTGGATGATCTTTACTCTTGTCAATGAGGTGCTTCATATAACGAAAGAATCATTCAATTAGAAAATGAACTTGAAGGGCTTTATGAAAAAGAGGAAATGTGCTGGGCTCAACGTGCTAGAATTGAATGGTTAAAAGCGGGAGATCGTAATACCGCATATTTCTATAGGAAAGCAAGTGGGAGGAGAACTAAAAATGAAATTTTAGGTATGCTGGACAGTAATGGAATATGGCATGAGGATAAGTATGAGGTGGCTTCAATTGTTTCAGAATACTTTTCTGAACTTTTTAGCTCTAAAAGGCCGAATCTTGGCCAGCTTCAATCTGAAGCTGTCAATTGCAGTAGTACTCTTTCTACTGAACATATTAATGCACTAGATGAACTCTTCATCAGTGATGAAGTGAGAGAAGCTCTATTTTCTATGGGGCCTTCCAAATCTCCGGGGCCGGATGGATATCATGCAGCTTTCTACGAATGCAATTGGGACATCGTGGGATCAGAGGTTACACAATATTATTGCTCGGATGTGCTAAATAATGGAAAATCACTCAGAGATCTTAATGAAACACATGTTGTCCCTATTCCAAAAGTTAAGGCCCAAGGAGAATTGGTGAGTACCGACCTATTAGCCGTTGTAATGTAATCTATAAGATCGTTGCAAAAACAATTGCTAATAGGATGAAAAGTGTACTTTCTCATATTATTTCTTCCTCTCAAACTGCTTTTGTGCCTGGTGCTCTTCCGATCTATAATATAATTGTGGCTTTTGAGGTTATGTATTCACTTAGCAAGCGAACTAATGGAAAGTTGGGATACATGGCATTGAAACTTGATATGAGCAAAGCTTATGATCGTGTGGAATGAGACTTTGTTCTATACTAGTGACGGCACGTGTTGTTACTTTCATTTTGTAACTATTTTGACAAGTTAAAATTAATGTCTTACACAAATAGCACTTGTCTTCACATTCTGAAAATAAAGCAGTCACCTTAATCTGATAAATTTTTAGGAAGTGTACCAATAGAGAGTTCGTGTTCTACAACTGAATTTATTTTCAGAAACATCATAGGGAAAAGATGCAACAAAAGAATTGCATTAAAATTATCCCTAGCCTCGCTATCAGCATATTTCACTTGCAATGGTCTACATGCCTGAATTAAACAGAAAGAACATATTGCCATTGTATTAGAAAGAGAAAAATATTTAACATAACAAAAATTCATCAGGCAACCCGTGCAGCTTAAGTTTTTGCATATAAGGATAGTCAATAATTAGAGATATCTATGTATATTGTGTTCAGAGACAATTCACATATTATAAAATGTAAAGTGAAGGACATCAATTGAAAGAATAATAAAATTGATGTGCATCACATACTCTCAAGTCTCCACAAACAGCATCAAACTAAAGTTTGAAATCTAATTGAGAAACCCGCACAAATCCAACCAATTAAATCTCTAATTCCAGAAATTTGTGCTTTGAATTCACTCTTATGGATTTAATTAAACTACATGTGACAAGTGAACCTGCCTTGTTATCAAATATTAGTAACACCCATAATTCTTTCTTGCACGCCTCTGGTTCTTCCTTAGGCATTTGAAGATTATTAGCGGGACTAGTACTTCTTCAAAATACAGGGGGTGGTTGATTCTCATTATAATTTCTAATCATAATGAGCAAATTAAAGAATAGAGATATTTAATTTTGGAACTTATGTTTAAAAATTCAGAAGACAAACAAACTTATTCACTTGAAAGACTTATTATTTGCCACCAACATATGAAATATACAATTTCAATCATTGCCGGAACTATAGCTTGATATTCACTATAGCTTTTTTAATAATGGCGCCATCTTAGATCTCCATAAACTTATACAATAGAACAATCATTAGATGATATTCAGATGAGAACTATCATATTTTAGCACTTAGGATAATCCTAAAAAACAATATCACACTCCTATTATCAACATAAAAAATTATAAAGAATATGTATTTCACAAACACATGAGTATTATAGCTAATTAGATAACCTTTTGCAGTTATAGACTCAAAGAGAACAAAAAAGCCGCCCCCCTAAAAAAATAGTGAGTGATATATATATGTGAAAATTCACAGTATACCCCCAAAAAAATAGGGGAAAAAAGAGAATCTATATAAAAATACCTTAGGGGCGCAACCATTTTATTTGTGTACCCAATGGATATAGGTCAAGAAATTGCAAAGACATTTATAGCCATTGGAATAAACACAAAATGCATGCAAAAAACTTATATACAAGATAAGTAAATACCAAAACAACATTCCAATTTTAGAGATATTATATAACTCATTCCAAATAGATAGAATATTACCTTAAAAGCAAGCTTCTTATGTTGGTCGCATCTTTTACAATGTTCCAAAAGCATAAATTTTTATTTCAAAGTAATCAAAAGCAAGCACATCTTGAAAACTGAGGAAAACAAAATTGTGTAACAAATTCTCCTTGCAATTATATACACCCACAGTGCAATATCCTGATCTCAAATTATTCACAGATGTGAAAACATAAAGTCTGTAGAAAGTATTTATTCATTTATTCAATTTATTTAGGATTTTGTTTCAGTAATTGCCCTTTTAACCAAAAGCCTAGAAAACTGTCTAGATAAATTGTTTCCACATATATAGAGTCTAAAAAGGAACAAAGTGCTACAAATTTTGTATTTAAAACCAAAAAAGGGAACTTAACAATCTTCTATATCTCCATTCCACATGTTGGTCGTCCTTTAAGTTCTCCTTCCACAGCTCCTCTATTAGTGGGAACAGTGCAACGTCGTAAAAATTTTTACCAACTGAAGAAGAAAAAACTAATGATGAACATGAAACTTCCCTTTTATACTCATTAATCATTACATGAAGTCATCCATAGATACACTTTCTTCTTCTTTCCTTTTTCCCCCCTTAATTTTTCCCTTCCCGCCCACCTTTTTCTTTAGAATTTGAAGCTCAAAGATTTAGGCATTGTTACACAAGAATCAAAGATGGATTATTCTCATCGCAATATTCATTAACTGTACAAGGAGAATGTAATGTAATGTAACTCACCAATGTATCTAAATTCAATAATAGTTGACTACCATAAAATAGAATTTCGTTGAAATATATTAAATAAAAAATGTTATGATACTTGGCGTAAATTGCTTAATTTCTTTAGAGTTTGCCATAGAATTCTAAGATGACCAATCAAACATAGCTGCAGAAGAATTTCACACAACATTATGTCAAGATACAAGGAAGCTAAGAGAGGTATTTCGAGTAAAAAACTGGGAAAGGTACTATTGTTTCTGTTAGTTATCTCCAAACCTAAACTGGGAAAGAAATAACAATTCACCTCAAGTTTTAAATTTTTTCTACAGCAAATATAACCAGTGCTATCAGAATAGCACTAAGGTCCTTTATACCTTGGCTGAGAGTGAACTTGAAAAGGGCGGGTTCCTATATCTTGAGTGACCAAACTTAGTACCATCCATTAGCATTCGTGTATAATCAATGGGAAAGGAATTCGACAAGACAAACAATAAACAAATTGTTAAACATGATCAAGTTGATTGGCGAAATTGGAGAACATAATTGATGGTACATTGATTTTGCTGCATAACCATAAATCCAATCCAATGTTCTGAGAAGAAAAAAACAAGGAGAGAATATGGAATTTATATATAGAAATGAAAAGGCAAAGTAATAATAATAAATAGAAATTCAAGAAAGTGTATGTGTGTATATAATTAAGGGCTGAAAATGATTGACTAAAGAGGCTGTTTTTTGTGAATAATAACAAAATCATTAACTGAAGAATAAAAAGGAAAAAGGAATTTAAAAAGAAAGTCCTCCCTTTTTTACAGTCATGCTTTTGCCCAGCTTCTGAAAACTCAAAAACCTTAAAATCTTCCAAATTACAAGCAATAAAGATCTTGTCAAGATATTTCTTACATACAGAAAACTCTAGTAAAGATACTAATCTACTCTTGAGATAAAGGCATTTTACTAACAAAATTAACAAAAAATTGAAAAAAAGAGGAAAAATAGTGACATTGGCTAAAAGGGAAATTGCAAATCTTGTAATTTTGTAGTGAGGTATAGCATCTATACCGTTTGCGTTAGAGACAATACTATTTTCGCCATCAAACTTAGGTGGCACCAGAGAGGCCACTGGAGGCAAATTTGTACTTGTTGTTGTGAGACCGTGTGTTTGAAACCTGATTGAGAGCTGAAATTATGAAAAAAGGAAACCCAGCATGAGCAAAAAATTGGAATGAGAAAATACTAGGATAACCTGGAGAAAAAATAAAAATTGATCCACCAAGATAAATCACCTTCTCATTTTGAAACTTGAGTTAGATCGATGACTAGGAAAGAAGATAGAAAGATCTGGAGAGGAACGTGCTAATGATGAAGCTTTTCATATATTTTAGAGGTAATCCGCCAAGAACAATCGATGAGCCAGAAAACAAAAAGCGCATAAATAAGCACACCCACAGAGAAGAAAGGGAGGAGAGGGTTCTAGAGCGCAGCGATTTGCTGAAGCGTATTTGTGGCCAACATAATCAAGGCCATTTTCGAAAAAGCAGCCGTATTTTGGACGAAGGCTGCTCTTTTATGGGAATAGGATATGTGATGAAGAGATTGGGTTTCTCTGGTATATGGTGTAATTTGGTTAACGAATATATGTCAACCTCCTCTTTTTCTTTTCTACTTAATAGCACTTCTTATAGACGAGTAAATCTAACCAGAGGACTCAAATAGAGGTGTCCATTACCCTGTTACCTAGTTCTATTTTGTGTTGAAGCACTTTCCAAAATGCTTCAGAGTGCTGAAACTAATGGTGATTTTATAGGGTATGGTTGTTCTAAAAATGGTCCAAGGGTAAACCATCTCTAGTTTACCGATGATACTATTGTCTTCTATCAAGCTACTATTACTAATTGTCAAGCAATCAAACAAGTGCTTGAATCTTATGAACTGTTTTCAGGAGAGAAGGTAAACTTGACAAAATCTGCCATCACATTTAGTCTTAATACAAAGAGTGATGTGCAATATAACATTTTATCCATTTTTGGCCTTGAGAAAAGCAGTACTCATAGCAAATACCTTGTCCTACCTTTTGTGATGGGTAGAAGCAAAAGACAGGTATTTGAAGGGCTTAAAGAGAAGGTTTGGAGGAAATTACAACAGAGGCATCAAAATTTGGCGTCTATTGGAGGTAAGGAGATTTTGATTAAAGCAGTAATCCAATCGATCTCTACTTTTACGATGAGTGTACTCAAAGTCCCTCAACAATTATGTGATACTCTAACCAATTGAGCTCTCATCTTTCTGGTGGGAGAAAAATGATGGTAAAGATAAATTGCATTGGATGTCATGGAAGAAAATGTGCCAACCAAAAGTAGATAGTTCCTGTTTATGGAAGAGTTTACTTTGGGGTAGAGAGCTATTGCAAAAAGGCCTAAGATGGAGAATTGAAGATGATAAGGACACTTTTGTGTTTGTGTCTCCATGGATCCCGCGTCCTTTCTCTCTTAGCCCTATCACTCCTCACCATGGAAATTTTTTACTTATTGTATCGGAGTTTCTTACAAATGAAAGTTCTTGGAATAGAGATTTGGTACAGAAATTTTTTCTACCTATTGACTCCATGCTTGTGACTCCGTGGATCCTGCGTCCTTTCTCTTTCAGCCCTATCACTCCTCACCATGGAAATTTTTTACTTACCATATTAGAGTTTCTTACAAATAAAGGTTCTTGGAATAGAGATTTGGTGCAGAAATTTTTTCTACCTATTGACAGTGAAATCATATTGAACATGCCAGGAGGAAGAGATGGAGTTAAGGACATCTCAATGTGGCACTTTGACCACAAGAGAGTTTAGACAGTTAGATCAGGATACCGGCATGCTATTGACCTTAAAGATGATGAGGGGCATTCAAGATCTTACCCACTTTCAACATGGTCGAAGTGTCTATAGAGCTTGAACATTCCACCTAAAATAAAACTTTTTGTTTGGAAAATCTTTCATAATATTTTGCCTACCAACGCTAGGATGTGGCATAAACAAGCAGAGAGGATTCTAGGTGCAACAGGTGTGGTAATAGTCTTGAGACTTCATGCTCTAATGGTGTGTCCATCAATTATCTCGATATAAAGAAATAGTGATTTCTTTGGTTTATTAGCTGAAAATAGAGACACTCATATGGGGAAAATTCTCTTGAAAGTTTGGAATGATTACTGAAGATATAAGTTGGAGCTCTTTCTTGTTATCCTTTGGGAATGTTGGTGTGCTAGAAATAAATTCATTTATGAAGATTCCTTAAATGATCATAATTTACTTGAGCACTCTGCATATTATCTTCGTGAATTCCAGGTTGTTCGGCAATGGATGTATGTATTTGGCCAAAAAGAAGACAATGCTAATACATGCATTTGTTGGAGAAAACCAAAAAGAAGACAATGCTAATACATGCATTTGTTGGAGAAAACCAGAGTCCAATTCATTCAAGATAAATGCTGATGTTGCAATTAAGGATTTTCAAATTACCTTTAGTATTGGCGTGATTTGCAGAGATGAGCACGAGAAGATGGTCGCATGTCTAGCAAAATCTATTAAAGACTGTGTAAAGCCGCATGTTGGTGAATGTCACGTACTACTGGAAGGAGTTCAATTAATGCTCAATCATGGCTTGAATGTTTCTATTATTGAGTCAGACTCCAATAGTGCTGTGAATGCGATAAATAGAACCAGCTTTTATGCCTCTGAAGGAGCATACTTGGTTGCAATTCATGAAATATGGAAACCTACTCCTCATCTATGTTTCAAATCCATTAAGCGTGAGGCAAATGAGGCCGCATATGCGTTGGCCAAGTTTAGTCCTCTTAATGCAACTTCGTGTACTTGGTCATTTTATGATCCTCCAGTTTGTCTTGTAACTATTCTAAATCGTGATTGTAATGAATGAAGATCACTTTCTCTGTCAAATATATATATATATATATATATCAAATTATTTTAATCTTAGCATGAATGATATATTTTTCACATTTTTCTAGAATAAGTTAAAAGACGAGCATGTGAATATTTTGGTAGAATTCTCTAGAATCCTTCCAACAACTAGAAGGGAATATTCTACCAACTTAATTTAGAATAATCTTTTATAAATATCATAAATACTATTATAGAAATTTTTTAGAAAATAAATTGTAGTCGTTAGATTAAATTGATCTTCAAAGTGCATTCTACGGTACTGGAGGTATAAATAGTGGATTAAGCACCCATTTGGAACTATAACTATATTTTATATAAGATTGAATTGTATTCCTGTTGATGCTATGCTCATATTATATATTTAGACTAAAATTTCAATTGTTTTAATAACTTTCTGTAGACGAATTCAAGGCTAATATAACTTTATGTAATATTTTGTCTATTACCTTGAGAGTGAGGGAATTGACAAGAAAAAAATAATTTTTTGAATTAAAAAAAGAAAATAATTAAAAAATATTTGCATGCCCAGGCATGCAGCGAATCCGTCTATCTCACGCCCTACTAATTTTACAATTTGTATATATCTTATACTGGTTATCAAACTCTATCGCGGAATCTTCAATACAAATAGCGTGGACAAGACGCACAAAACAAACAAAATGGCTTTTGACTTGATAAGACTAATTACTTAAACTAACAAGTTCTTATATTTTAACGAATCACTAAAACTTGGTTTTCTAATAAGATGTAAAGAACACGACAAGTTGTGTTAATAGAAATATTTCATTGATTACCAAAATAGTAAAATTAATCTTTTTAAGACAAATTATTGGAAAAACTATTATACTGAAAGGTAAGTTGCCAATTTTATAAAAAATTAGAAATACATTTATAGAGATGTGGGCATATTTATTAATATAAAAGGTATTAAATTCATGATATCTTCAAAGACAGGTTGTCACTACATGTAAACTCTACTTCTGTTCAGGAGCATGCTCCAACCCATGGCTTGCCTTGCTTTTTAAATATCATATCTTTAATCATCTACAAAATTATAGAAGATGGGAGTGAGTATGAAGTACTCAATGAGTAATAAAACCCTTTGATTCACCTTTTATTTAAAAGATTCATTTTCGAGAAAACCATTCAATGCACAAAGATTTTCAATGAACAAAAGGACCCTATTACTGGTTAAACTACTACCCATAGTACGCGTAAGATTTATATCAATTCAGTCATGATCATGTACAATTAAGTGGATCTATAATTAGTGCCGGTTAACCCTTACTGAAGTTTCAAGCAAATAGCATTATCAATTCAAAGCAAAACCATACTAATTTTCCCTATCACAGGATCATTGAATAGGTCATAGAGTGGGAAACAATTTAAAGCAATTCAATACAAAACAGGTAGAGCAACTAGTGATTCAAATGCAATCAATCAATCTATCTTTTCAATACATCAAAATCTATGTTCAAATTATGGAAACTTCGATCAAAACCATGCTTTTCTTATCAAACTTTAAGAATGCTAAAAGGGAATCAAATTATTAGTTACTCACCCTTTTAACTCAATTTTTTGCCAAAGATTCTTTTCAATTGTCGTCAAGAGCCTTCAAAACCCTCCTTTTTCTCGATCAAGGTGATGTTTCAAGTTGGTTTTCTTATATATATGATGGAGGGCTATTTCCAAATACTAAACCAAGTGTTTGAAAGGTTTTAGGGGTTGTTTGTTTCCCTTTACCACTTTTGGACGAATTTCTCTTTATGAAAAGCTTGAGCTTCGCCAAAGAAGCAAGACAATTAGGCTTGGTATGGAGGCTGAAAGGGAGAGAGAGTTGGTTGGAAGGCTGAGGAATCCTAACCTCCTTCCGCCCCTATTTATAATCTTTAGAAAATATACGGATTTAGTTGTTTTCAATAAACATTTGAGTTCAGCCAACCAGAACACGACAAGTGGCGCATTGTGGTGCTGTACACTTGGTGGCGAGGTGGCAAATTGCACGAGCAGTCCTTATACTTTGCGTTGTCTTATAATTAGGTTATAATATTTTGATTTATGTTACTTGAGTCCTTTCAATTATTAGGGTTTTACAATTAGGTTATTAACTTCAAGAATACTAACTAATAACCACATTCTTTACCTCTAGGCTCCTTTGAGTAACAATTATTTGAATTCTTGTGACATTTCAAATGATTATTCAATTATTGTCAAAATAACGCTTACATTATAAATGGCAAACTTTTGTGGCTATTCAATCATTATCAATACATTGTCAATAACCACATTCAAATTCCAATTCATTGTCCAAATATCGGTCATATTGTCAATAATTACATTCTAATTCTTGATATATATGTGCATAACATTCTTGCAATAATTCAAATACAATTATATTGCCACATTTCAATTTTTGTCATTCAATTGAGTGTCAACTCTTAACTTTGAAATTCAATACAATTATATTATCACATTCTATTTATTGGTATTCATTCGAGTGACAAATCTTATAATTTTACGATTGATGCAATTCAATTCAATCACTTTGGCATGATCTTATAGCTTTTCAATTGACGCAAATGCAAATAACTCTTTCATCATTATCAAAATGACAATTATATTGCATAATTTGTTTATAAGATTTTGCGGGATGTTACAATCTATATGTATATAACATCATGTTTGCCAAAGCATGAATTGTAATCAATACTATTCCAATCAGTGCAATAAAAGGACAAGAAATTCAAGCAAAGTAACTCAATGCATTATCGTACACAATGAAATTACACAGAAACCATTAGCTTAAGCTCGAATGACCAAAAAAAAAAAAAAAGCAATTGAAAATCTGATCATCCTTCATTTCAGAACTTTAAAAATCAACACCAAAACAATTTAATTAATTATCAGAAAGCAGAAATGAACCAAAGAAGTCCCATAATTGGAGAAAATCAAATTATGAAATGTACTAGACCATATATGATTTACAAGTTTACTAAAAAATCAAATTAACATCAATTGATTTGAAAACTAAACAGTTTGAATCAACAAAAAATCTCCATAATTATTGAAAAAACATCGTAAAAAAATTACACGTCAGTAAATACGCATAACTAAGGAACTCACCAGAGAGGGATGAATATGGGGTGGGGGATAAATTTGTGAGAGGTGCGGACTTGTGGGAGATTTATAGGGTTGGGTATTTTTTTGTTACTACTAACTTCTTTAGTGATTGTGCAATGGTTTGACCAGGGCTTATAATTTGGCATTGTCACACATTTGTTTCCAAGTATTGGAGTTCGGGCACCAAGTGCATGAGACTCGGGTCAAGAGCGATCACCTATACATAGTTTAAAGAGTTAAAATTTTGAGATCTACTCTTTTATATGGTGCCATCAAATTAACAAATACATTAATGGTTTAATTACACCTAACGTCTCCAACCTTTCAAGCTATTATCGATCACGTTCCTAACCTTTAGTTTTCCTTCTGAGTGTCCTCAACTTTTCAAAAGCATTACACCTAAAGTCCTTAGGACTAAAGCTTTTTATTCTTCCATTAAGTTTGCGAGTATTATTCTTCCATTAAGTTTGTGAGTATTATGGTAAAATATAAAAAAACTAAATATTTTAATATTTAAAAAAATTTTTAAAAAAGAAGAGGGGAGACACCCCCTTTCTGGCTGTCGGTGCTGCCATTTCCAGTAACCTTTGAAGGGAAATCTCTCCCATATGCTATCAAAAATGGCATCACTTTTGGCTAACATTTCCAGTAGTATAGGGAGAGATTCTAAAATTGATCTAGCGTCATACATATGACACGGTATGGCCCATGTGGCATGCATTAGGGTATACCATATACATGTCTCATAGGCCATAAGGTGCCATACCTTGGCTACCATTTCAGGCACCTAAGTGCCTCACCAAACGATAATTGATTCTGAAGGTTTGATCATAAACTAGATTGGTAGTCTCCCACAACCTTAAAAAAGTGCCTTGACACTTACCGAACATAATTTTGTTCTGAAACTGATGGGGAAGATCTAAATGTAATTCATTTTCTGAAAAATGTACTTGTGCTTTAATTACTATGCGTAACATGAATTGAATCACATAACATAGCATAACTTATCTCATTATGGTTTATCATGAATAATATTTGACATTAGAGTATTTCTTGAATAATAACAACATCATCATATATTACCATATGTGAATTTGCTCACATAATAGCACCATCACATCATGAGTCAAAGAAAATATAATACGTGGATATTTCTCAGATATTTCTTACAAGTATATTCAAATAATACATATAGTAGGGTGTATAGATTACTCATATTGAATCCCTAATCGGGATTACTTTACATGGTTAAATTCTTCTTTCCTTACTTCTTCCTTTAACACATCGCCTACACGACGCTCTTCCGATCTCTTGTTTTTTAAATTTAAGTATGTAAAGATGATCAAATCCTCATTCATTATTTCTCTTATATGTGGATAGCTTACTCCAACATTTGGTGCATAGGGTATAAGATTTCATTATGTAAAAAATATATTTTATAATTACGGGACTAAAATGGCTATAAGCTAAAGTATAAACAGCCAAGAAGTAATTTATATAAATGTGAGAGAAAGGGAGAGAGAGGAATGGGAGAGAGAGGGACGGTTGCTCACAGGAAATGAGAAATATTCATGGCTATTTATAGCCATATGGTTCCAATTATTTCTTGACAATTGGCTTTAGTTATTGCATGCCATTTATTCCACTTGAAATCCTTCCACGTTTTCTTTCATTTGAGATTTTGTTGTTTCCATTAGATGGTTGCCACTTGGCAACCATTTATTGTCTTCTTTTTTCCGTCTTTTTATCGATTTATCTTTTAACTTAATTTTGAAAAGCTGAATGAAGTCTAAATAACGAGTTCTAAGTGTCTATGGGGAGCTCTTGTGAAGTACTATATAATAGAATTTCAAAAACTCTAAAATTAATAATGATGTGAAAAGCTAAAATATTCTAAAATGAATGACTGAAGTCGTTTATAAAAATATTAACGTATTTTATGTTTATTCATTCTCTTTTAGTCCTTTTCCTCAACAATAAAAGTCATAATATAAGCACGTGAATTTTCTGAGTCGTTACATAACTTCTGTCCATATGAGTTGACGGAGAAAAACATGTGGCAGATAAATATATGACATGACATATAACACCTTTAAAACCTTCCACATAGACAAAATCGTACAACCCAACAAAAGAGCATATTCACGATTCAATTCTATCACGTTGCATTTGGAATTAATTTCACGCCAATTTTTTCTCAATTGCTTTCATATTTTGGGAATCAAGCAATGATTCCAAGATGATACATGGCTTATTTTCGTGGGATTCTTCTATTGCATTAACAAAATCAATTGCAATAGCAAAATATTGTGTTTGGTGGATCACACATGGGGCACTTCAGATTGTTCATGCTTCTGGGAATTTGTGGTTGTAGATATAAAGAGGGTCATGCATTTTTCCCAACAGACTGCAATTTTTTGGGCTCAAAGCTGAATATTTTGTGCTTCTGGGAATTAACCTTTGCGTTGAATTTCGAAATTAGACGATTTCAGGTTCTCAATTGTTGGAAAATACAAAGAATCAAAGAGAAAAAGTGCAGAATGGAGATATATTAAATTGTAATTTTTTGAATTTGAGCACTAATCTAAAGGAATGAAATATAAAGAAATCTCTCGCCCAACATTGCACTAATTTGTGCTTGCCTTCTCACTTTATGGGCAATTTAATTTTCAGACTATGAATTGCTTTCGTCAATTGAAGGTGGTTTAGGGTTCTTTTCTTTATTTTTTGAGATTTTAACTTGCTCTCCAAGGTTGAGGAATATTGGATTCTATGTGAAAAACATAAAATCGTGATTTGCCTTTTATTAAGCTTCACGTGTTTTGTGTACTTGGCGGGTTTTAGCAATGTTATCTGCCACATCATATATCCATCTGCCACGTGTTTTACTCCGTTAATTTATATGGACGGAAGTTAGACCGATGATGAATGTGTAAGTATTAAGAGAGATTAGTGAGCAATGAGATATAATTTATACTTGAGTGAGCAAGTAGTAAGATTAGGTAAAATTTGATGAGCATTGATTAAATTAACTCGTCAAATAATATCTCACTCGTTACTACGATATATATATACGTAATACGTCCAAGTCATTTATAGTTCAAGAACCAAAGGCCAAGTTTTGTAACCTTTATGCATAGTTTCTTTTCTCCAATATATATTTCCTTACTGAAAGAGAAAATAAGGCAATTTTCTGGTTAATTAGCAATTTAGCATCTACATATACACAAACCAGTCTTGTAGGATTTATTGAGAAATTCTTCGACCCCGATCTTCCATAGAAGTAGCTTGGTCAACATTGAGAATGGCAAGATTTGTGGAACATAATTTCCAAGTTGATGTTTGTGAATCTGGCTTGGAGATTCAGAAAGTTGCAGGTATTAATTGAAGAGGTAGATGATGATGGAAAGCCTACAAGAAAAGGTATACTTTGTGTTTCAATTTAAATTCTTTTAACTTTTTTTTCGCTTCGTTATATTTGTAGCATATGTGGAGTCTGTTTTTCGCGGTGCTTGTTACTCGAACGCTAACCCATATATGATCATTGATCAAGCTAAAAAGTTTGGCGTATAATTAACGGTTAAGTCAGCAAAGTCAACATTTGATTGTACTTTGCATAAAATCTGCTAAATACTTTATGAAACAAATGTAACATGCAAAACTTGACTTACCCAATAGTCATGGGATGGCTTACAAAAAATTTACTGGCAACCATACAAATTTTCCCGTAGAAAATTATTACGGTTGTTGTAAAACATTCTTGAGAAGATGTTCAAGGTAAAGATTTTGATCCTTAAAATAGTAAAATTACATTTAGCTGCCATATTTCTAAGTTCGAACTGACAGGCACAAAAAAAAAAAAAATTAAAATGCAAGATTTTTAGCATTAAGAAAAATTGAGTCATTATTTCATCAAGGGATCGATATTGAACGTGCATTTTATGAACATCTTATAGGGAATGTTTGGACTGCAAGTGCACACATTATTACGGCAATTATCGGCTCTGGCGTTCTCTCACTAGCATTTGGGTTAAATTGGATCCCTGGAGTCACAACTCTTATAGTTTTTTTCTGGCATCACATTTTATACCTCAAATCTCTTAGCAGAGTGTTACAGATCTTCGGTCACTGGCAAAAGAAACTACACTTATATGGAAGCCGTCAGAAACAAGCTTGCTAACTAATTAATGCATGCTTCAGTTTTTTGCGTGAAACGTATTATCATTTATCAGTTTGACTTGTTTATAGATTTAAATAGTTAATAACAAAAGAAATTGTTTTATTTATATTTTAAATCAGGTGGAAAAATGTACATGGCTTGTGGAATGGTTCAATATGCCAACTTATGTGGGATGATTATTGGCTATACAATCATTGCATCAATAAGCATGGAGTAAGAATTTTGAGTATTGAAGTTTAATATTATCTCGTGTATGACTGGACTTGTTTGATTTACGCGATTTTGTGTACATAAATGTTAAAATTTCAGGGCAATACAAAAATCAGATTGCTTTCACACAAGAGGTCATGATACTCCATGCAGAGTCTCTCATAATCCCCATATGATTGGATTGGGAATTTTGGAAATATTCTTGTCTCAAATTCCCAATTTCCACAAATTGTCCATGCTCTCAGTTGTTGCAGCTATTATGTCTTTTGGGTACTCCTCTACTGGGGTTGGACTTGCATTTGCAAAAGTCATCTCAGGTTTGATTTCTTTTGACTTATAAAAATTTTGTTCCTTGTTTCAATCTAAACGTGTTTTAAACTCACGCAAACACTACATGGTTCTTAGTATCTGAAACTAGTCATGACACTGGTTCAAGGAGAAAGGACCATGTTGTCAGGTGTAGAAGTGGGATTTAGTTTATCAGCAACTGAAAAGACGTGGCGAATGTTTAGAGCTCTTGGTGATATCGCATTTGCTTACACTTATTCTCAAATTTTGATTGAAATTCAGGTGAAATAAATAATTATTTTGTGTCATTATACATTTAGTGTAATCCCGGAGTGATCATCTTAGATCAATTTTGTCTACGTGAAAGTCTTCACAACATTTTAACGCTCTATCCTGTTTAGTACTGTTCTGCCTAACATATCGAACATTCGTTATTCATATATAACCTAACAAAAAGGATTACTTATGTAGCATAAATTACTTTGCATCAGGATACTTTAAAATCAAAACCTCCTGAATATCAAGTGCTGAAAAAGGCCAACTTTATGGCTGTTTCAACTACAACAACATTCTACATGATGTGCGGATGCTTGGGTTATGCTGCATTTGGGAACAATGCACCCGGCAATATGCTAACCGGCTTTGGATTTTATGAGCCATTTTGGCTGGTGGATCTGGCCAATTGCTGCATTGTGGCGCACCTTGTTGGAGCATATCAGGTCCAATCCAAACTCACCCCTTCTACTCGAATATTTTCTTCTTTAATTATGTCAACGCAACATCATTTGAGGAGCTGACATGGTGGTGCCACATCGTCAAGTTTCACCTTGAAATGATGATATGGTACTGTTACATTAACACCTGAATCTGATGTGACACTGCCACGTCAATTGAAGAATTTATATTTCTTCCCCAGTGGGGGAGAGGAGACCAGCCCACGTTGTTATAAACCTTTTGTATATTATTTTTGTTATAATGGTTTCATTTTGCTGCTTATTACTTAGAATCACACTAAAAATCTGCAAAGCAGTAACTAGATGTGATTTTTATTGAGACGGCTGAACCGACCCAACACGAATTCGGTTCGTATCTTCTCTGAACCGATCTGGTCGGGTCGGTTTCAGGGTGGCCAGAAACTCAAACTGGCCTAATCGAAGTTTCTAACCTCGTTTTGCTTGTTACTGCTCTCAGAATAGAGAACAGAATGAAAAATCTTGAAATGGTTTACGCAGGTATTTTCACAGCCAATTATCAGTTTGGCTGAATCATGGGCGAGGTAGAAATGGCCTAAATCGAAGTTTATAACAAAAGAATACTTCTTAAGCATAGGAATTGTCAAAAAACACAAGCTGAGAATCAACCTTCTTAGGATGACTTGGAGAACTTTGTTTGTGATAATGGCAACACTTCTTGCAATGGTGATGCCCTTCTTCAATGACATTCTTGCCCTCCTAGGAGCAATTGGGTACTGGCCTTTGACAGTGTACTTTCCCATACAAATGTACATTGCAAAGGCAAAATCGAGAAATGGAGTCGGATGTGGCTTGTTCTACAAGTTATAAACGTAGTTTGCTTGCTTGTTGCATTGGCTCCATTCAAGGACTTAATAAGTCTCTCAATACCTACAAGCCATTCGATGTCAAAAAATAGGGGGCTCTTTTGGCTTTCTATTATGAGGAACACGACCATCGGAAAAAAAAAGTGTCAAAAGCGAGAAACGCTCTTTCTTATTTGACCTTTTAATTAGTGGAATGTTTGAAAGGTTGAAATCTTTGTTTGATCTCTCTATAACCTTGTGAGTTGTGATGCAAACAAAAGAAGTTTATTCCGTTCCATTTTGCAATGATCTGTCTATGCAAAACACGCTTCAATGTTCCTAACACGTCTCAGCCCACCATTTATGGGATGATTTTTTACTTTTTTGGGGTCCGTTCTTTTCCCCGATACATGCCACAAGTCCACTTGAACACATCATTTTCCTACAACGCATCAGCTACCATTTGTGATGAATATATTAACACCTGCCAAACATGGGTAGATGAGCATTACCATCGAAAACATACAACTTTTATTACTAAATGAAACGACGAACTAAGATCAACGTTACTTGTCAACAACATACACAAAACTAAAAGTTCAAGGTTCCAGCAAATTTTTGTCAAGATTTGGGGATTTTCATCTTAAGCTGACTTTTCATAGTTTGCGTTTCTCCTAGCACATTCCATGATGGTTTTGTCTGCAGTTATGAAGTACGCCGCAATTGATGCTGTTAACAATTGAGAGACAAGCAGAAATTGGATGTCATCTTGAGTTCAGAAACTATGCACCCAGAAACATAAATGAATCTGTCCTCTTTTCATGAACCTTACTATGTAAAGATTGAAATGTCAGAGAGTCCAATTCTAATTTGCTCAGTAGCAGTGGAAAATTGAAGAATAGCTGACTACAAGTCTACAACATGAAGTCGGAATTGGAAGTCCCGCGTTAAGTCGATGATTTGACATCTTTGCAACATCTAGAAATCTCTATACTTTTGAAGGGCGATGAGTTGAGTGATCAAAAAATTCAGTTTATTTCGAGTTTTCAGAATGAACTTCTATTTCCAATTAACTAGAGATACAAAACCAGAGGGCACAGCAAGTTTAGATAATGGAACATCAACGCAATGAAAAATGAGATGTCAGAAAGAATCTGCACTTTATTTCCTTGCCATAAAAAAGTTATGTCTCAACATAGAGATATTCACTTTCAGATTACTGTCAGAGGGAGAAATTAACATGTACAGCATACTTAATTGTTAAATCTAGGGGCATTCAGTTGTGGAATTTCAGTTGCCACATCTACTAGAATTACATAGCAGAGAAAAGCAATCCAACATACCGGTAAATTTTAGAAAGTCATCTCCACTTGAATAACATGAAGTTTGTTCATTTACCCAAGAAACATTAACTTCTATTTAGTTTATCAAGTAAAGATGCTTCAACAATTAACACGAGGATTATGCACTATACCATATGCAATTGTTTGTCTATTAAAACAATAAATTCTGACATACCAGAACATATAATAAGTGCCTGAGCAGTGTAGTTGAGATTTGCCTTTGCCCAAGGAATTGTTCGCACGGCAATCAACTGAAAATTTTGGAAGAGGAATTAGCGATCCACAGAGAGAAGTAAAATAAATAAAATCAAAAAGGAAAACGGCCCTTCTGGATTCAAATTTTTGTCATCAGCTAGTTTCCTTTGGCTTTCTCTACCCATAACTTTTTCTTGTTTCTTTTTTTCTCTTTTTTTTTTTTTTGGGGGGGGGGGTGGGGCGGGGAGGTCAACTTGGCTCTCATGATGCACAAAACAAATTGAGAAACATCAGGCAAACAAAATTGACATGTATGCTTGCTTTGGAACAGAGCCAATTTACTTGCATGGTGAAGCTAGAGCACAAAGACCATGAAATCTTGTAATGAAACACGACAGACCACAAACTTGACTCATATTTAGATTCAATTTATATCTGTTATTAAATAGCCATCAACTATCTTCATTCTTCAGGGCGAAAAATACCCAAGGCCTGTGAGAAGCCAAGAGTGACCCCACAAAGAATGGTAATTTGCTTATCATATGTTTCATAAGTGAACTATACAGCACTCGACAGTGGTAAAATATAAAAAGAAGCTAAAATCTCGTCTATGTACTGTGTAGTACTGGTACATTCAAAATTGTGCATAGAAGTATAGAATGCACTTATTGTCAAGACAAATTTCTATGAAATGTATTAACATTTCAAACTCAGAAGATCAGAACTAAAGGATCCTTAATGCTTCGCCAACTTTTCTAACACTGGAGTGACAAAGTAAAATATTCTGTGGTATAGGCAAGATAGCAAGCTAATAAGTGGAAGCTGTTTATTGCTGAATCCAAGGACTTAAATAAATGCCTCAGTAAAGCTTGCCTGGACCAAATGTATGGTTTTTGTCACCAAATGAGTTCAGCAAGTTAAAATTTGCTTTCTTCAAGTAAAAATAAAATGATTTATTAGAAAGTCACGGCCAAATTACGAAAGCCTGAAAATAGGTTAACTTTGTTTCATCAGTACCAATTTTGTCAAACACTTGCTTATTTATCTATAGCTAGCCTCTTAAGCTTAGCCAGATATGCTAGCTCGTGATAAATCATAACTCTTTAGAATAAAGGATAACAAATCATTCTTCCAATCCTATGCCCCAGTTCTAGGTTATCAAGTTGGTGTTTCATTCGCTTCTTATTTGTATGTATTTCCAATTTATCAAGGCTTTTTTCACACAAGCACTTGCATGGGCTAAAGTTCAATAATCCTAGAGATTGGATTATCTTGACACCTCGAGGAAGAAATAAAAAAGGCAAGGGGATATAGATGTAGCTCAATAGTAGAATACCATCTGTCCTTACATGGTAAAAGCGATCACTCGAGTCTGATTAACCTTGAATTTGATCTAAGTTTTTCTATAGACTTTACTCCCACGCCCACCTGACTCATTGAGAAGGGAAAAAATTCCAAGTCACAGAGATGATGTCATAAACATTGTTCACCCCAATAATCTATCAACAAATGAAACATTTAAGACATGGAAATAAATATAAACACCGCGATACGTCCATAAACTAACTGTAAAATTCAAGAAATGAAAGGTGAAGTCAAATGAAGTAATTCACATACAGTAGGCACAGCACTGGCAACACATGCAACTGCAGCTGCTTTGGCTCCAGCCCGCACCCCTTCTGCAAGTCAAAACACAGTAAAGCTAGTTAGCACACACCTATCCTTATTCAGTATTGCAATGCAACTCACCCGAATTATCCAATGAAAAGGAGGAAAGGGAGGTGGGCCAATGTCAACTGATTGTGAAATTGAAACCCCATTAGAGTAGTAACAGCTAACTCAATTTACAAAACCCCCTCGAATTCAGGACGGTGTAAAATGATTGTTCAAAAAAAATTAGAATTTCCCACCAATCCAACCATGTCTCAGCAGCACCCGCAAGCTTTAAAAATTGCAAGAAATGCTTTTGGTCGATTTATTATCACACAGAAAAACATTGGCTCATATAATATAAATTGCTAATAAAAGAATCTTTCTGTTTTCATTCCATCTATTCTGCAATCAAAAACCCCACAAGGAAATGAAGAAATCACAAAAGGTGGGGGTGTAATTCTCTAACCTTGAGTGCACTCCCTAGACCGGCGAATTTTCTCATCCTCAGCTGGAGAGGGGATTAGTAAAGATTTCATGCTGCTGGCCCATGAATCATTCCTCATTTCTGAGGGATTTTCCAAATGTTTTTTGCCTTTCATTATCGAGTTATTCTTTGACAGACCCCGTCTCTCCGTGTCTTTACAAGTCGATCGAGGGTTGATTTAGGTGGCGGCGTGAAGCTGCATTAGTTGACCAATAACGCTACTTGTACATTGTCTCGTTACCCGACAAAACACCCGAACGATTCATTTGCCCAAAATGCCCTCAATTTGAAATCTCGCTCACATGGGTTTTATTTCTCGAAAAATGATATATATACAAAATAACTCGTGCCCGAGATGTTACCTAAAAGAGTCAATTGACCAAATTGCCCTTAATGCTGATAGAAATTACAACTCCCCCCCCAATCATAGACGGTTCCCCACCTGATACTCCACTCCCTGTCTGCAACAAGAACGAGTGGAGGAGATTTACAATAAGAATGAACAGAGAACCACCGGTTTCATCTCCGGTGATGAAAGGAAATCCGTTTAACGAAGAAAATAAGGTCTTCGACTAGAGCGATAACTCCGGTGACGACATGAGGCGATTTGAATTCTTCGATTTCTCTTTTTAGGGATTTGTATTTTGCAAATTTACAAAGGTTAAGACCTAATTTGTTCGTTATTTGACGTGATTTGAATTGTAATTTTGAATCAATTTGATGACAGGATGCGTTTTAAATCATAGTTGGGTTGTTATTGTGACTTTGTTTTGTGTTTATCTCTGGTGTTTTCTTGTCATTGAATTCAATGGAGATGTTGATCTATTGCATATGGATTTTGCCTAATTTTTGCTTTCTCTCTGTTTAATGATTTTTGTTATTGTTTTCCATAGAGTTATTGCTCATTGAATGTGGGATTTTGTCCATTATTGCTCAGTCTTTGTTGTTCTACTTGAGTATGAATGCTGTATAATGATGTCAAGATGATTGTAGTTATGAGACTAAAATGCCTGCTCCACTGGAATCTTACATTCTAACTTGTGAACTTAAATGACTTCTTATCATGGGGATTGATAAACAAAAGACTCTGGCTTTGGCGCCTGAAGGGCCATTGTTGGAAGATTTCTGGGACAACATGAGGAGATTTGCTCTGTATGCTCTGACAGTAAGTACTGGTGTTATCTACACTGTTTTACAGCCTATTTTGGAGTTACTGAGGAATCCCATATCTGCAATTTTGATCTTGACAATCATTGGAGGAAGCAGCTTCATAGTTTCCCAGGTTGTATCAGCTATGGTTGGCTTGTCTGATTTTTCTTATGACTATAGCTACTAGAATGTTCCAGATAGTGAATCCTTGTGATACTTTTATATGAAAAATTCCCAATAATTTAAGAGTGTTGTCTACATAAAATTGTTGGTACTGACATGGATGGATCATGTGTTTATCTAGTTCTGTAAAGCTCACATGATGCAAGAACTATTTGGGACACAAGGAATTTTCTTGGTTATTCATTTAATTTGAGGGGCATGCACATCCTGAGATTTTTATGAATCTTTAAATTGTTCAATCTGCCTACAAAATCATCATGTTAGAACTGGGAGCTCGAAAACCTTCTGGGTTCATTCTATTGTTTGTTAAAGGCTTGATTCGCCATTTTGACACTCCTAATTTCTTTTATTTTTTTATTTTTTAATCTTTATTAACTAGTTGTGTTTTCGAACTTTAACGACTTCTTCACTTCTATGAAAGAATTTGTAGGTGATCTTCACTATTTTTCTGCTTGAAACTAGGTACCTCTTTGCCTTTAGGTTTTTGTCAACCTTAAAGCGTGTTTTATTGTTTCAATTTTTTGGTAGTTACTGGGTTAAAAACTAGTTTTACTTTTTACTGCTTTTAAAGTGGTGTGCCTTTTTCTTTTATTATGCTGGTAAATAACATCTTTATCATGCTAGAGATTGGATCTTTAAATAATACCTGAAATGGCAGGAGCAATAATTCTTCTTCAGCTTCTCTCTGCATTCTATACACCATATGTATCTTTCTATATGGTGAAAATTTGAGTTTCAAGTACAGTAATCCTTAATTCTTGCCTTAGGTATTTGTTGATCACTCTAAATCTGATTTGGATGCATGTTATGAACTCATCTTCTTGTTACTGCAAGGGTTGGAGGTGGGCACGATGTAGAGAAATACGTTCAACAACTGGTTGATCCATGTGCGCACATGGAAATTGCTGAAGTTGGAAAGATTACTTTGAAAATGACAATTCACTATGGCAAAGTCAAGCTCATATTTGAGACTAAGATAACTAACGAAATTCTTAGTCTTTTCTAATCTTGTATCTTCTATGAACTTTTGGTGTTGTAATTTTTCATGTTATTGGTAAATATGATATACTTTTATCTTGTTCTAGTCTTGGTGAAAGTAAACTGCTGTTATGTTCATTCTTCGAATTAGGAGACTTCTCTTTCCCCTTGATTATGACCAGCAACATTTGCTCCAGCCTCTCCCTCTCTATTTTTATTTTTTTTAAGGAGGCCTTTTCTCCAATTTTTCAAGGCACATTATGAATTGAAATAGATTGACATTGATTTGATCTCATGAAGATAATAGCACAATGCATATCTCAAGCAGCAAATCCTTTGTCCAGGATAACAAACGAAGAGATTATAATAGTCAAGGTCATGAACAAGATACCCATGCAATTTCGAAATCGATTAAACAACCAATAAGCTGGAACTTTTTTCCATGAAAAAAGCCTACTTACAAATTAAGGTTACACGTACTTGTATAAGTTAATGTTACATAACCAAAATCGAATGCTAGTACATGTTTACAAAATGCAAGAAATTCGTAGAAATCAAACAAGACCTAGTTGAGCTCATGAATTACAAGTTAAATGAAATACATCATAGCTATGCCCCAAAATTCCTATTGGGATGAGACGATCTCCGGCACATTCTAAATCAGATGTAATGTTGGTTCACCATGCACCAATTGAACCAAGCCATGTTTGAAGATGAACAAATGCCAGCAATTTAAACATCAACAGTCTCAATGAGTTCAAATGGAGATTTGCACAAGCTCATAGTCAAGGCAGAGAAGGAATCAAGGAAGAACAATGTTACACTACTTAAGTGCAAACGTATTAACCCGATAGTTTTACTTTAATCATCGAAACAATGATAAAAGTTTCTCCATTAAATTGATCGGGGATTAAATATAGACATAAACAACGGAGCGGGAAAAAAGTTGGCACAACTAAAACAGCTAGGTTCTTTCCTAATAACCAAAAGAATAAATATTGAGTCAATTTGTCAAGACAAAATGAAAAGCTGCCATAAAATCGAAACGATAATCAATTGACAAAATTCAAATTTCTGCTCTGCCGTCCAAAAATCTTTATATTTCCTCCATCCAATCAATATTTAACACACAGAACGAACGAGTAGTTTCCAACTTCATGTTATTAATACTTGCCTAAGCACTAACCAAAAACAAATGAGCAGCTGAATATAGCAAAAATGGATCCACAGAAGCCAGAAACAAATACAAGGAATAACATTCCAGATCACTATATTCCAAGCAGAAATAATCAACACCAATCAGGGAATTCTCTTGCACAGTTATATCTAAATGCTTGGCCTCTTCAACAAACCTATGACCTCCATGTTGTTTGAGCCTTCACCAGTTGCATATGCTAAAATAGATGGAAAACAACAATTATTCAAAACTTATGCATTGAATTGAAAGTACTCAACAACCACAATCCTTTGAACGGTGAGGCCTTAAGAACGGCCAATGGAAAATCATAAAGGGGATTAACCAGAACTGATTCATGGGAGGCCTTGTCACCATCACAATGAACCTTTAAAAGCGGTCAGATGGGATCGAAAAGATCATGAATTGGTCACTACTAAGACTATAAATCAAACAGAAAACCACCAAAATCATGAAAGAAATTAAAGGTTTATTCAAATGGCCACAAATAACAGTAACATCAACAACTTGTCCATAAATTTATATATAACAACAGGACAACTTATGATAAATATTCTATAATTCTTAGGCTTAAAAGACAAAGAGTTTATACTTTTTAGTACACGGTGTTAGACGGTGTTAGACTAATCCGTCAAAACAAATAATTAATAAATGGGACCGAACAATAATCTTCTAACACTGAAGCAGTACAGTTCAATCAATCCATATTGTGCCTTTTCGTCAGCTGAAAAGTTCCTGAACAATTCATATAATTAACTCTATTTAGTAACAGATATCCCATAATCCACTCAATCCATGCTGTTCAAAATCCCGAAACCTTAAAACTCTTTCAGCAATGAGAATTTATATTCCAAGGGCTTCATCAATTTTTGCCCATTAAAGAAGAAATTAAAAGAAAAAACTCATGAAGGAATTCATACGGTCGAGATTAGACTCAAGAACATGATCCAAATGCATTTCAACCAGTGTACAAAATAAATCAAACCAGTATGCAGTATGCAATATCTTAAGAAACATACCTCAAAAGGCAAATTCAGCTATTTTGTGGTGGTGTCTCGCTATATCTTATCAGATTAAAAAAAAATGAATACCAAAATCCAAGAGACCAAATTTATGCAAGACTCTCCCTTTTATCCTTTAAAATAAGCATTAACTCTAAAGAATCGTAAAACGATTGAGAATTTCCACAGAATAGAAGGACAAAAATTGCAGCAATAGATAGGAGTGAAGGGGGAGTTGGTAGCAGATAAACATTCAGATTGTTAATTTAATTGCTACTGAACTTTAATTAAGGGAAAATCTGTCAGAACTTCATCTTCATACTAAGTTTGTCATAACAATGAGGGCAATTCGTTTTTGGAACAAAATAATTAGCTTCTCTTACTTGAGTCTAGCCTTGGAGGTGATTAAGCCACAAAAATTAGGAAACAAAAATTTACTTTTGATAAAGGGGCAAGCTCTCTCCTACTGCTCTTCATTTTTTGAGCCGCACAAATGTCAGAAACATGAACTTAAGCTTAATATGGGATTTCGCAGCCTCAAAGAAGAAAAATGCAACACACTTACTTGAATCTATGGTCGCCGGCCACCGGATTTGGGTAGCAAAGTCGCCGGATGTGGCCTTTCATTTGAGAGGATGTGGGTTGCTAGCTGGGTCCTCTGTCGGATGTGGGTTTATTGCCATGTCCTCCGCCAGCTGCGGGTTACCGTCAACGTAGCCGGGAAAATTTTCAGTCGAGTGGGGAGGAGGGTTTGGCCTCCATGGGTTGAGGCCGAATTGCTGAATTGAGCGTCCGTGACGCGTTTGAATTTAGGGTGGTGGTTGGGTTGGGGTGGGGGCAAAATATGGCGAGATACTACGTCGGGTATTTTCTTGGCCGAGGGAATATCACGCAAAATATCTATCACTGCTCCAACACGTAAATTTTAAAGCCGGGTCTTAGACCTTGTTTGATTCTATTCATTTTATTAATTTATAATTTTACATATTACTGATTTGATATTTAATTTGATAACTATTCAATTATAATTATATATTTTCTATCTTTTTACATTCTCAACACACATTCTACCCCTCTTCTCATTATAAATTCTCCACAGTCTGATAAATAAAGAGCATCAAACAAGGTTTTATTTGTCGAACTGATGGTCAAGGGGATTATATTATATTGCAACTATTCACGCCACAATTTTTGATAGGTTAATTCGCACGAAATAACTCTAATTTTTTATTTTATTGTGAAATTTAAACATAACATTTCAAACAGGACCATTATAACCTCAAAAAGACAGGATTTCCCCTTTTTTTTTTCTTTTTTTTTTTGAAAGGAAAATAGAAAGGATTTCAAGAAGGCGGAAAGGGTTTATAAAAAAAATGAAAAAGAATCCTTCTTTGCGACAGCACCCATTTTATTTTTAGTCCCATTTCGATCATTTTGTGATCAACTGAATGTTTGGGTCTTTTTTGATGATTCAGGTGAAGCTTTGCTCGATAAACCACAAAGCCTTGTACGATGAGGCAGCCACCCACCATAGGCGTGGTCTTCAAAGAGGACAAAATTGTTTTATTGGATGTATCTCCAAAAAGACACGTCAACAATTATAATAACAAAAAATCTCATTTTGGTAAATTGAATTTTAGCAAATAGATTTCAAATAAACTAATAAAAGTATCATTAGTGTGTATGCGTATCTAAATATAACGTAGATATTGAGCTACTATTAAATAACCAGAAATCACATGGTAATTGTCCCATGAATTATGATTACCAAACTGAAAATTCATTATAAAGAGATTAATTAAATCTAACCGGTGGCAGAAAGTAAATAATATTTTGTCCCAAAAAATTAATAAAATATTACATACAACCACTTTTCAGTTCACGGGAATCTCGGCCAAAGGTGCAAAAAGTGCATCCCCATTTTTATTTATAGGCCATAACCAACTAAATTATAGGATAAATTGTGGCAACGGTTCCCAACCTTTTACATCCATTAGCAATCATCCCAATATTTAAATTGTAGACCACTATCTCCCTTACTTTTGAAAAATTGGCGTGGTTCATCTAAAATCATGTATCTCAGTATTAAAATGTTAGAGTTTATTTGGTAATCATTTAAATGAAATACTATTATAATTAAAAACAAATTTAGAATTCAGCTCATGTAACAGTATAGAAAAGTGACATATGTGTACAATGATAAAATTTTAAATTAAATTTTACATAACTACTTGTCACTAGCGCGCATGTTACTTTTTTTGCATGTTACTTTTCTATAAGATTACTTAACGTGGATGTTAGATTCAATTTATTTAAATTATAATATAATTTCATTTAAAAATAGTTGTTAAATGAATCCTAATATTTTAATGACTGAATATATGCATTTGAATGAACTGAGGAAAACTTTTCAACAGTTAAGGGTTTGTTGGCCTATATTTAAAAGTTGGGGACAAAGTGCAAACAGATGTGAATGTTGCGACATTTATTGCAATTTTGGCTAAAATAAAATTTGGTCAAGTAAATTGCAATCACATATTTCATGATATTTACAAATATACCAAATGAGTTTCTACTACTCATCTTTACTAAATTCATTTCTATTTTAAAATAAATCTAGTTTGTTAATAGGAGCTTAAATCGATGCACCCATTACCCAGTTTAAAAGCAAAAAATATTTGCCATACTGATATACCATCTCGGTCCCAATTATTTTCTCCTATTTGCTTTTTCATAAAAATTAAAAAATGTGTTGAAAAGACAAATTTTGTGATCTATATTCTTAATTTGTCCATATTTAGTGAGTTGAATTCAAAATTAATAGTTATATTTAAAGTCTTAAATAATGATAGATTTGTAAAGTAGAAATGAGACCATATATTTGGGACATTCAAAAAAAAGGGGACCAAATAACTAGGATGAAGGTAGTATTTATGAGTTAGATTTCTTCTCAATTTATGTACTGATAACCCAACACAAAATAAAACTGTTAGTTTCACAAACCCATTCTTATATTTAATAATAAAATTTGATTAAAGTAATCACATCCATATATTTGACCAGTCTCGTTCTCCCACCACAAGTCTGCGCGGGATTATCCAACTAGATGCAAATGTGGTGGGAGATTATCAGACAAATTACATGAGATTGTCTCACAGTAGATCAACCTACATGGAGGTTGTATAATGATCTAAAACTATATGGAACACATTTATATTAAACAAATTTCAATTACTAATTCTCAACAAAATATAGTTCTACTCTTAAGCAAAAATATTTTGGGGATGGCATTGTATGGTCATTTTCTCAATGACAGAATATATAGTGGAGCCCCATTCACACACTACTGTCAGACGTCCTATGTGTCGTATTTTAATTGGACAAAACCCATGTGAGTGGGGCAACCCATATGAGTTTTGTCCTATTAAAACACGTCACACAAGACGTCTGACAGCATATCCCAGATGTTTGATCAAATTCAATATATAGTGGGTTGTTTAGGTAACATTTTCTACAAATTTATTAATTATAATTTTTATTACTTTCACGAACAGTTTCTGGGGACATGTATCTCCTATTCTGACACCATATGTACCATACACTATGGCATCACATGGTCTACACGTCACATGGATTAATCATTATCATTTGGCGTGGTCTGATACACGCCATATGACTATGTGATGTCATAGTGTATGACACATATGACACTAGATCAAACTTGTATGTATCTCCTTCAACTGTTTTATATGCAACTGTTAGGAATTGAACAATATATGTACAACGGAAATTAAATAAATATTCAATCCCTATGCCTATAATCGACCTTGAACTTTAAAAGAATTCATGATAGAAAAATACCTCTTAGATGAATGCCGTGGATTGCAAACCATGCTTGACCATTAGAGCAATGCTTGTCACCACAACTATCCAATTGTCCAACTTCAAACGGTAATCTACACGGCACGAAGGGATTTGGAACTCCACAACATTGAACAATTCGAAGCAAATTTATGGGAGTATGTTTAGGGTTCTGTCAACTTCATGTGCTAGCAAGAAATAGACAGAATATCCATGATCACATTGTGCAAAATTCGTCATACAAATTTTCCTCATCGTATCTCTCTCAAACCCTAAATATAATAAGCTTATTTATAGTTCTAGTATGTAAAATCCTAATCATATTTGGGCTTTCACAGGCCTACATATAAGCGGTCCAATTAATTAATCTCATTAATCAATTCGGCCCAATTAAACCCGGTCCAACTAATTGGACCTTGGAGATCAATGCCAACAATCTCCCACTTGGAAAAGGTCTATTCCAAATCACTAACTCTTACTTTTGTGTGTGACCCATTAGGCTCCCAGTCACAATGGCAAGCGTCGTGATACTATTATTCAAATCCAATTATAATAAGACAAATCAAAATCTCTATTTTAATTTATCATCGATTTACCTAGATCGATCAGTTCACATCGCCGTCCAAGATTGACATCTAGCAATGTGTCAAGGCAACCCATGTGACGGGAAAGTCATGTGGTACGACAAGCCTTTATATGTACGATTACCGTGGAAATATAATTCCTTCATCAATATAACCCAATCAGTTAAGAAATATAGAAACGCGTCAATCTCATAACAACCAATTATGTTATTCACCTTGACTTTTTGTTGATCAAAACAAGCTATAATGAAACCTTTTTAACCCATAACTTTACCCCGGCCGAGGAATTTGTATCAACCAAAGTAGACAAAAAGCAGGTTATAACCTCCCATTATCCAGGAGTGATAAATCTTCATCTTGGATACTCACAACCTTTATGTAATTTTCATTATACCTATACGGCTTCTTCCTGATAACTCGTGGCTAGAGTCTCATCAAATATCTGACTAAGTATAACAATCATTACATAAGATTCTATGGTACTCTCAAGTCAAATGACCAATTCCACAACCGTCCATTAGAGATCAACCACTGATGCTTGGATAATTTACCATGTAGTATCTCTAGGGAGGTCATCCAATATAGTTCAACTAACAATGCATCCATGTGTCCATTCGGATGTCCCTATATCCTAACTAGTGAGATCAGTTACTTTCTTTATAAGAAAAAAATGCGACACATGCTAGTCTATCTGCAATAATGATATCCATATATCATTATTATATTGACCAGGAATAATTTAAGAATAAGTATATAACTTACATCTTACAATCACAACTCTTTGTGATTAATAAGTTACTATAATCTTATTCTATGGACTCTATTATTTTAGAAGATAATTTTTTCTCAATAATGGATATGCCATTTGAATACAACAATTAATAGGTATTTATGTACATCAGTGTCCAACAAAGATTGCAACACCAGAATCCCATACAAACAAATCCAACATCTATCGTATCTAATACATATAGTTCTATTGTGACCATCATGTTATGACAACAACCTTGTCATAAAATCTTTTGTATGTCTAAATGGATTTGTTCAATCTCTCTATCACTTAGTATCATCTTTTCGCAAGAGATATATTACCTCAATACATACTTAGATCGCTAACAAGACCAAATTTCCTTCTCTTGTGCGATGTCTCCATTGTTATCATAGTCTCTATTGGATCAACAATGTTAGGAACAAATTCAAGTTCAGTTATGAATTTTACAATCTCAACCGCTTCATTTACTACTTCCAAAGCAGCTATGCATAAGGCTTAATATTTGAATCAGTAGTTTTATCTATATGGAACTCTTTCCAATTGATCACACTACTATTACGAGTAAATACTTTCCGTGATATTTCTTTAGTCTTTTCAGACTGAGAACTAACATTAATAAATCCACGAACTCTTAGTTCATACTTCTCCATAATTCAAAAATATATCTTCAAGTGCTTCTCAAGCATTTAAGAATGTTCATTACCGTTATAAGATGTTTTCCAACAGAATTCACCTGGAATCGCTTTTGACCCTCAAAATATGTGAAACATTCAGTCCAATACATAGCATTGCATACTAGGTAGATTATGTTGTTATAGCATAACAAATTCTATCCATGCAATATTTCCCAACTTATTTTCTATAACACTTCTTTTGATAAAGTGATCCCATCCCTATGGGGCAGAGTCCTCATATGGATTCTTTTATACAAACTCTTCTTAAGATTTTATCTATGTACATAGATTTGGATAGGTCAAGCATACTTTTATATCTATCTCTATAGATCTACATCCCAAAGATATATGCTACCTTTTCCAAATCTCATATGGAGGAAAGTTTTGGATTTCTGTTTATATATGGGGATATCATATTTCAATAATACGTATCCCTATACAATATTATGAACACGATTTAACTCCCACTAACCTTTTGTACACATTATTCCTCTTCATATTTGATAGAATCAAACACTTCGATTATGCTATAAAAATGAAAATTTCAGCTCATATAAGGTTTGATTAATTTTCCGTTTGACTCTATGGATTCAAAAATTTTCAGATTCTATCATATGCATCCTTACTGACATTCCCATAGAGGAAGACATCCATTTGTCAAGTATCAAAACATGCTACTTTAACATCAATAATTCAAATTTAACACAGACATGATTATAGATAATAATGTTTTGTCAAAGTCAACTTTTGTCTTTGATTTAAACCTCCACTACCAATCTTGTCTCTTTTTAACTTGAGCATTACCATCTATGTTAACGTCTTGATTGTAAACCAATTTACAACATATAGGTCCTGTCTATTCTGACAAGTCAATCAAAGTCCACATTTTGGTTGTCATGGAGCTCACAATGAATTATATTGCATCAAACCTTACCTTCTAGGTTCTAGGTCAACACTTTGACCTTTCATCCTGCGTAAATGGTAGGTTTATCATCTTTGATTATTAATCCAATATTGAAAATCATAAGATCATATCTTTAAATAGATGGATTCCCTTACCCGGTCTATACGGAGCTGATGTGTTCTTAGGAACCATATTCCTATTACTAGTTTACACATCATCAAATAAAGTATGTTCACTAGTACATCTAGTCGATCAATTTCTTTTGTGGTTTCTTGAACCCTCCAAGAAACACTCTTACTGTTTTCTTAGAATAAACAATTTCTCTAAGAATACAACATAAGATGACATTCATCTTAAATGTGGAGTATAATCATGTCCAATAACTCATGTTGGATAATCTACAAAGAAACATTTCATATACCTTTAAAAGTGTTACTACCCAAAATAATTGAGTTTTATCAATCGACATAGATGGAATATGTTTTAGTATGTAACATAAAATCTCTATTACATATCCCAGAACAATTTTGGAATAATCAAGTTTGGCATATCAAATTGTAACATATCTAATATATACAACTTCCCTTCAAACACACAATTATTAAATGGTGTATTTATAGGAATTCACTGCAAGAGAATCTTATTCTCTTTAGATAATCAATTACACCCTTAAATATTCTTTACTTCGATCATAATTAAGTGTTAGAATATCTTTCCGAATAGCTTTTTGATTCTCGCTTGAACCTTTTGAACATTTCAAAACTTTCATACATAAACTTGATCAAGTATATGATACCATATTTAATATAGTCATCATTGAACTTGATAAAGTAAGAGAAGCTATGCCTGATATTTATAGACTTTTGTCCAAATACATCAATATGGATTAGGACTTATTTGTCTTTAATGTCAGAACTGGATATAATCTAGATTATCCTTTATACTTCTTTTGTCTTCTATTATGATAATAGACCTTTTAAGATTTAGAATCTAGATATTATCAATCTTATTTCTCTAGTAGATTCCATAATCAAGAATAACCATTATTCTCAATCTCAATGGAACAACTATTCATGTCTAAACATGAGTCAGAAATAATGTTTTTCATAAGAACTCCGTCGTAATATCAATACTCTCATCCCAAAACAAAATAAAAGGTAAAGACAGACAATAGGTTTTAAATGGAGTAACTATTGCTTCATTTCCTATTTAGGTCCTATTCTTCTAGTCAGCAGTGATATACTCTATTTCAGTCTCATTCATATTCCTAAAAATATGAGATCAATATCCAGTATCTAATATTTAAGAGACCGAAGAGCAGTCTTATCATTCTCATCTTGAGTAAGATTTTTTCCAAGATTTCTTTTCTTTTCAAGATGATGATGATTATATATGTCTTACAGTTCCTATTCTAATGTTCTTTGTCTCTATAAAGATCATTGATTTGGATATATGTCTTTGTACACTTTAACTGTATTATTGACCGTCTGAAATCTTTTTCAAAGTTCCATCAATATTACCTTTAAATACCATTAATGGTCAATACTTGCCTTTACATCACATTGATATTAAGTCAACAGTTTTAGCATAGCTAACAAATTAGTGGGTAATATGAATCTAATTCATACACCTCAATTTACAATAAATTGTGATAAACTATCAAACAACGATTATAGAACTAAGTCAATACTTAGCTCATTGTCCCATCGTGCTTTTAGATAACATTTTGAGTTTATACTGCTCAATACATTACTGTTCATCATTCAACTCTTTGAGATGAATAGTAACAGTGTAAATCTCTATACCCGCATGCGACACTTACAACTCATAATGGCAAGTATCATACATACCCGTTATGTTCATCATCTCATGATATTTGTAAATTTACACTATTTTCGCAAAACTTCCTCAGTAGAAACATTCGCGTGATCTATTTTAAGACATATCAATTCTTCTTATTTAAGAACAATTCTCATTATGATGTCAGTTCTATAATTTTGGTCCGGAAAATTTTGTTGACGTCTAACATGCCAATTAAATTTATAAATATACTCATTATTCAAATATGTTATGAGAAGATAGAACAAAATTAATTGATGTATGAATTTAATTTAACATGGACTTTTATCAAATTAATTATGCTCCCACTGAATTAATGATCCCTTTACATTGATTATTGAAATTCATTAGAATTTCCAATGGGCTAGGATCTCGTTTGCTTTATTGATCCCTTTACATTGATTATTGAAATTCATTAGAATTTCCAATGGGCTAGGATCTCGTTTGCTTTATTAGAACCTTGAGTTACTTAACAAATCCCAATAAAGCATTCATGTAGATACACTATCAGTCACATCTCATATGTGACTCCTAGATCATCAATTAGACAACTAATTGTCACACACATCTCATGTACTTACTTGGCACGCATCTAAAATTTTATTTCATTGAGTCACTCAACAAGAAATAAAACTTTAGTTAAATTCAACCCACTGTTCAGAAACATCATATGTTTCATAGTGATAAACAAATTCACGAACGAGCAGCTTTGAGTTACTCAACAAACTGATATCGGTAATGAACTCTAGTTTTTCACTATAACAGTGGAAGGCATGTATTAACATTTTAATATGAATTTAATATTTTAATTAAGGGATCGGTCTCATCTCAAGCATGTATAGTAATAACATCCTATATGTAATTACCTATACATAACTAATAAGCGTGTTATAGATTACTTCTATCTAATCTTCTTAAGCCAAGAAGAAGACTAGATAATAATTTATCTGGAGATATCACATTCGATCATCAAATGCTAAATGCAAATAATCTCCATTTTCCCTTTCAATTTGTATCATATACAATTTATCTTGTTATATCTCAAAAAAGAAAGAGGAAAAATAAATTAACCAAACAATTATAACTAGTATCCTACACTAGTTTATTGCAACCAATCATATGGTTCAAGTCTATAATAATCCACTAAATCTATTCAATTAATATCACATATTAATAAACATATCAATTTCTAGATTTGGTATTGACGATGAACGTCCAAACCAATTTAAATAAGATGGAACATACGGGTCGAAATTAAATAATTAATCTAATTAATCAAGTAATTTCGCAACAATAAAGTCAATCAATTAATCGTATTAATTAACCAACTTTATCAATTGGGGATGACTACAAAACAACTCTTTATTTTGTTTTTAATATCAAAGTCATACTTTAATATAAGTTTTGGAAAGATTTAGGGTTGAAATCATAATTCGAATTAAGTCAAAATTCAACTTTTGTCCAAAACAAATGATTTTGGGAAAACAAACCATTCATAAAATTTAAATTTTGACTCAATTGTAAAATTTCTAAAATTTTACAAAACTTTTAAATTGTAATTTCAAACTTCAAGGACCAATTTGTCAATTTTAAAAAATATAAGACAAATTCTGAAATTTCCAAAAATTTAGGGTCAATCTGTAAAGTTTCAAAACCTAAGGGACCGCTTAAGCAATTTCTGAAATTATTAGGCTACCCCATATAATTATTAAAACTAAAGGACTTAAATGCAATTTCATAAACTATATATACCTTCTCCTTTAGGTTCAAAACCTAAAGGGCTTTGCACAAGAGCCTCCGTCTCTTCAATTTGGTATCCACTGTTCAGTCTAGGGTTCAGAAACCTAGCCACGTACGCGGCAGACTTCGCACCGCCGAAAGCAATGCCCGCCGATAGCTACAGCAATAGGCGCCAAAGTGCTGTTGTGAACCGCAGCGGGCTGCTGCCCTTCAAAACAGCCTAGCTGAGTTGCTGCAGCAGCATCGCGCACACTGCAGAAATAGCAGCGCTGGTGGTGGTAGTTGCAGCCGCCCTTTAGCCGCTGCAATTGGTACCTGCCACGGGAGCAATTCCGGCGGTTTGCTACTGCGTATCATCCATTCATAAACAGATCTTTTTTTTTTTTAGATTATGAAATCATAATCAGAAATCTAAATCAATATAAATTTGTGAAATCAAATTTCACATCTTAATTATTTCAAAAATAATTTATGTCAATACCAAAATCAAATTGATATATAATAATAACAATTATTGTGTAAATTCATCAATGACAACAAATTCTAACAAGTAACAAGGGATACCACTGTTAGGAATTGAACAAAATATATATAGTGGAAATTAAATAAACATTCAATCCCTATGCCTAGAATCGACCTTGCACTTCAGAAGAATTCATGATAGAAAAATGCCTCTTAGATGAACGCCGTGGATTTGCAAACCCTGTCCAATTGTCCAGTGTCTAACGGTAATCCACACGGTGAGAAGAGATTTGAAACTCCACAACATCGAACAATTAAAAGCGGTTTTGTGGGAGTATGTTTAGGGTTCTGTCAACTTCATGTACTAGCAAGAAGTCGACAGAATATCCACAATCACATCGTGTAAAATTTTTCATACGAATTTTCCCCATCATATCTCTTTCAAACCTTAAACATAAGACGCCTATTTATAGTTGTAAGATATAAAATCCTAATCATATTTGGGCTTTCACGGGCCTACAACTAAGTGGTCCAATTAATTAATCTCATTAATTAATTCGGGCTGATTAAACTCGGTCTTCCGATCTGACCTTGGACATCAATTCCAATAGCAACATCTTGTGTGATGTAAAATCTCATACTTTTTGGTTTTTTGAATCATCCAAATCGAGCCATAACTTGTCATGTGAAACTCGCATATATTTTTTTCTTTTTTGCTTTTTTTTCATGAAAAAGAGAAATTTTATTAATTATTGGCATCAACATAAAGTACATCATAAATCAAAGGAGAGGAGAATCAAAATGTCTAATAACGCCTTATTAGAACCAGCTTTTCTGGCAATAAACACCCAATGCTTTAGCATCCATTTCTGCAATAATCGAATTCAAATGATTTTCTTTAGCCCATTTTAGTGCCTCACAAACACCCAATGATTCAGCAATTCGAGCTTTGAACTTACCATCACACTTAATTTTATGGATTTTTCTATTTTTGCAGTTGGTAACTAGAGAATTATTTGCTTAACAGTACAGGAGCTATATTCCATCTCTATATTAAATTGAAGGGCATCCCTGCAATTTTTCCAGAAGGGAGAAAGGCCCAAAACCAGCGGAAGTGGATGGCAAAACCAGGGAGTAGACTTGGCGAAGTCAAATCCCAACGAAGCCACCTGTTTCTTAACATTCAACCTAGACTTTTGATTCTTTTGAAAGACAATAAATTTGCTTTATTCTTGTTTCTCATTATTTTGTTCATTCTATTATTAGACAGATTAAGCAAGACGTATTATATAATTAATTGCTCTTAAAAATGTGACCAGAGGTGTGATATATGGAAAAATTCATCGTACATTTTTTATGCCAAACACATGGTAAACATTTTAGAACACTGGACACATATACTAATAATTGCTTGTATGTATAAAAAAGTTCAAATTATTTAAGTACATACTTAACTTGATTTGATTGTCAACTAACGAATATTTCTAAAATCGACAACAACTCTCTACTTCAAAAAAAAAAAAAAGAAATATGGTTCCTTACAAAATTTATACGTATCAATAGAACTAATTTGAAATCAGAAGTCTGACGCTTCACATGTCTGCGTGGCATGCTTATGAGCATGTTCCCGTCAGTTGGCAACAACCCACATTAGCCCATAGAATTGAGCATGGCACGCAAACGCTTGACACCATTGATAGCGCCAGATATATGATTTTATAACATTTCCCCTATTTCATTATTAGGAATATATATAAATATATAGAATTATACACATGCCATTTATTAGGGTTTAGTATGATATTAATCTAACTTCTCCAATAAGTAGTTTCTATGTTGGATAAAAAGGCATTTACTATTATACATCTAGTATCCTTGTTTTTCCCCCTTTTATGAACTAATGTGTAATACTTATGTAATATTTCACAAAAATTATAAAGAATAATTAGGCAATAAATGAAAGTGAAAATTTATTTAAAATTTCTTTTTCACCCAAAAAATTATTTAAAATTAACTAATTATTAAAAATATACAAAAAAGTAAAACAGACATATTTAAGTGCACAATCAAATAAATTATGATTCAATTTAAAATTTTAAAATAGATTATTGTATAAGATATTGTGTTAATTTTCTCTGTGTTTAATATATATGTGAAAAAATATAAAAAATTAAATATATTTATTAAATTTGACATTTTTAATTGTTATTAATTAATTAATTGGAGAAACTACTTTTCTACTACTTCTTATATTACTTCTCTAATAATTACTTTTAAAAAAAAAAAACAATTAACTAAATAATTTTATCGGTTGTGCTTCTTAGAATTGAAAAGTAGAAGTTAGACATCTTAAGACAATGTCAACTATGAATATGAACTTTCTTAAATTTGTTATTGCATTCTAAAGCATTATGAAATGCTAAATTATGATAAAGTTAAGAGATTCGTTTTTTTCCTTCTTATGAATCAATGACAAAGACTCCATAAAAGTATTCTTTTCTCGGAATGGTCCGTAAAATAAAAGTATTTAGTATTTAAACACCCTATATTTTATTGAAGAATTTAACACCCTATTTAAGGAGGAGTTGTAATAATAATAATTTAATTTAATTATTGACTATAAGAAAAGAAAAGTCCTTCCCTGGGAAAAAAAAAGTGAAAAAGAATTTCTAGTTACTCGTGCTTTTTTGAGAAATTCTTTGTCATTATATTTTTTAATTAAATACTGTATAATCAACACTTTTCACCTTACAAACGAGTAGAGTTTTATCTCTCTCTCTCTCTCATTTTTCTTTTAAAAGCGAAAATTGAGGATTATGGTGTAGGGATAATGACTGGAACTGGAATCACTTAACTCGATAAAGGGTATCTTTACTGTCAAGACAAGTCCTATTAATTAAAAATATATATAGTTTTGAGGAGTTAATACATTACTTTTGCAAAAGTTAACAAAGGAATAAAAAATAAAAAAAGTAAATAAATAAACATGGAAGTTCGAGAAGGAGTTGCCCTTCTGGTTCTGGACTGTGAATTCAATTGATTCTTACACGCAGTATAAAAACACGCACAAATCCGTGATTCTTTGTCCATTTATCGTGATTCACTGAAGAGAAGCAGCTAATACATTTAGATTGAGAGAGAAAGAGAAAAAGGAAGTTCAATGGGGTCACAGGGTAATTTTCAGATGAAGGTGGTCAATGGAGAGTTCGGATACGTACTGGAAGATGTTCCTCACTTGTCTGATTACATCCCCGATCTTCCCGTATGTTTTCATCTTCTTGAGTTATTTTTCAGTTACGCTTATTGGAATCTGTCGACTTGAAGTGCGCATGCGCTCGTGATGCTACTTTTTGTTTGTTTTAGTGGTTTTTGTTTCCGAACCACTTGTTTTAATTAAGTGAAAATGATTTTCTGGAATTTCCTGGAGTAATGGAGGAATGCTTATGCAAGGGCGTGCTTTTTTTATGATGCTAGTTTTCATATTTGTATTTTGTTTGAGATTTTTGATTTGACGAATCATTATTCACTGTGTTTAATTGAATGAAGTTGATTTTCTGGAACTTTAACTCAATGACGAAAGAATGGGACTTCAAATTTCTAGAAGCTTATATTTATTTGTGATCTGATTTTGATCTTTGCATCATAAATTTTAACTTTGAGCGGTGGAACCTGCTTTTGCTGGATCCTGGATTTAAAATCATCTTTATTTGGAAGTTGGTGGGTTCTTTTCTGGAAAAAGAAAAGACGGCTATTTTCTGCCCATGGTTGATGATCTAGCTTTTCCAGACAGTTATCTATTAATTTATGAGAACGCTGTACCCTGTGATTATTTTGATAATTGGCGAAATACATTCTTACTTCCTAGACTCGTAGACATAAGTCGGTGCTAGAAAGGCAAGAAATTAAAAGATGAAAATTATTGGGAAGTATAGTGATATTTCACCTAACATATGCCTATAAGTGAATATTTGTTGACTATATATATGTGCTGATCTCTGATGTTAAGTCAAAGCCAGAGGCTGTATTTTATGAGTGTCAAATGTACAACCAACGCTGCTATACGTGTCGGAGTCTACTATTTGTATGACAATATTGTTGGGGAAGTTGATGAGATCGGTAACTCGTTATAACTATTTCTTGGAAGAGAAAGGCAAATACAATGGTTAAATCAACAAGAGCATACTGTGGTTTTAAAAAAGTCTATGTGAGGCATAAAAAGCAAATTTGCCTTGGGGCACGTCTATTTTTGGTCTCTTTTGGAGGCTAAATTGAGGCGCACACCTTAAAGTGCACACCTCGTTCTTGGGAAGGCATGCGTCGTCATAAATGTCTTGATTGATTGTTTATTTTTGGCTTGTCATTCGTCTTCGTCGTCTTCGTGCTGCTCATCCTATTCTTCTTCTTCTTACTTTTCAAATCAAATCTCAATGAAACTTAAAAGTTTAAGGGAGATGATTAATTTATTACTTAGTAACTTTTTTATATATAATCTAACTACTATAAATGACATAACTACTTGTTTTGGGATATTACGTTTTGTTAATGGTTAAATATGCTTATTGTTATACTTTTCAATATATTTCTTTAATACTCTTCTTTTTCCGGTCTTAGTGAGGCCTGCTCCTCAAAGTGCATCGAGGCTTATGCCTTACTTCACAAAGTAAAAATGCCTTGGCACCTATTTTCTCCTTTGTAGACCTTGGGGTTATTATAAATTTGGATTGTTAAGGGAGACATTGGTGCTGGGTGCATGTGTTCCTCCGTGGAATCATTAAAGATCTTCCTGATGCAATGAATGAATGCTTCATTTTCAATTAGGCCTTGCTTTAGGGTTTCGATTTCATTGGCGGTTAAACATATATATTTTTTACTTGCTTAGACACTCAGAGTGCAAGATCACAGGTTCATTAAGACAGGAGCTTGGTCATTTGAGTTGAACATCTTGGCGGTGAATCTAGTTGTGGTTGGAAAAGTGAGATCTTTCATAGTTATGTAAATCAGATACTGCATGTCAGACATTCTTAACAATTTCCATGTGTCCAATTGATCAGGCGTGCAACTTGGATGAGTATCTAGATCAAAATAGTTCTAATCGCTCTCTCAAGACTTGCAAAATAATAGAATTAAATAAAGAATCTATGTGTGTGTATGTGTGGGGTTTGGATTTTTGAGAATTGACTTTGTGAAAAAGTGATTTTATTTTGGAGAATGTGTGGTTGAAAATTTTGAAAAGTAAGAAAAGATATGAATCTACATGCAAAATTATTTTAATGAATAAATGTGCGGTTGAAACTGAGTTTTTGAGAGAATTGATTTTGAAAAATCTAAAGATCATACAAGGGCTATATTAAGTTATTAACCTTTATTTATTTATTTATTTTAGTTTTTAACTTCATGGTAAAGACTTGGTTCTAGATTGGACACTAAGTGAAGTAGAGTTGCATTTTCATGCTTATTATCCATGAAATGTGTGAGCCGTTGGTTCTTTATTTGTTTGAGATTAGATATTCATTGTGATTTTATGGTTTTTTTGGCAGACTTACCCAAATCCATTACGATCAAATCCTGCATACTCTGTTGTCAAGTTAGTTACTCTCCCTTTTACACAAGGCTGATAACATGGGGTGATTCTAATTAGTCATCTGTTATTATTTTCATAACGTTAATGATTACAAATGATTTATGATGTTAACTATGATTTCAGGCAGTATTTTGTTCACATGGACGATACTGTCCCTCAAAAGGTGAGCTGTATCTTTCAACTAATTCTATTCAGCCAATATTGTTATCCTTTCTTGTTTCAGGAAAGAGGGCTTTCTCGTTTCTAGAACTATACTTGTCGTCCCACGTTTGTTCTTGATGCATTATGTAGATGTGCTCATTAATAATGTGAATGCAAACCACATCATATATTTGAGAATCTGTGAGCTTATTCAATGGTATGACTACCATAGAAGAAAGCAAAGATGGCCGTTTAAGGTTAATTTTGTAATTGAAAAATGGAAGAAAAATCTTTACACTGCATTGCACATTTTTCTTAGATTTTGCAGCATGAATTCATTTTTTCTCCATGCATCTGAGTTTTAATTGATATTGCTTATATATATAAATTCTAGGCCATTTACTGGTATCTGCGTGCGTGCTTGCTACTTCACTGATCAGGCTTGCCTAGTCCTAGGGTACTCGCTTTTTTAAGAATATAGTCATTTACCGCTATCATATTCGAAGTGACCATATATTTCTAACGGGGCACATAAAAATATCAAAACAAGTAATTACACCTGTCTTGCAATGATTTCAATAATGCCACTATATATTTGCATCTAAACTTATAAAAAATCAAAACAAGTAATTTACTTCTCTTATAAGGATTCTAACCATTTACAGAGCTGATTAATTTTGGTTGTTGGTCTTTTTGCAGATTGTTGTTCACCGGGACACTCCAAGGGGGGTACATTTTCGGCGAGCCGGACCTCGTCAAAATGTGTGCACTCTTTCTTTGTAAGTGCAGGATACTCAGCAGTTTGCATTTTGACTGAACTTTTTTGGTAATGGACAGGTTTATTTTGAGTCGGACGATGTGCAAGCTTGTATCGTAACATGTGGCGGATTGTGTCCTGGACTAAATACAGTGATCAGGGAGATCGTACACAGCCTTGATTATATGTATGGTGTTAATCACGTTCTCGGAATTGAGGTAAGTTGCATGTCGGAGCTGATTAATAGTGTCAGGAGTTTAGAATTGTCAACAAAGACTTGAGACTAGACGTGTGGTCTAACGTTGTTGATCTTCCTAGTGCCTGGAAGAGTATCTGAGCAAATCATCAATGTATGTTACAATACTAACTGATCGATTGATTTCTTTGAGGTTCTGCCATCACATTTCTGTCGCTGAACCTTTCATTGTGTGTGATGAATATCCACATTGGTATACTTTTTAAGTTTTGAGATCTCTAAGCATGGTCTCACTCCTGAACATGTCATGTATGTTACCTTCTTCAGTGCATTGCATTAATAATTATAAGGCCCTTTATTTTCACTTTCAGCTAAAAAATAAAAAATAAAAATTCTGGCATATTCCTGAATTTTTTTTCCTATTAACAAACACATACACAAACAAATGCAGAATCAATAGAAGGTTATCTTATATCATTTTAATGGTGCCTCATTTGATGGTTTTCAAAATCACCTTTTCTGAATTTAAAATTCTCATAATTTCACCAGCTTGCAGACTTGTTTAAATGGATCAAGTAAGCTGTTATGGTGCTTATGCATAATTGTTCAAAATTTGCTTGGTAAAAGGAGAACTGAATTTATTATTATTATTTTTTTCTTGGGGGGGGGGGTGTGGAAGTGGTGATGATGTACCACATTGTAAATGCCTTTGTAATTTTTATCAAGTGGGTAATGGATGGAACCATTCTCTCATCGCTAGAGAGAGTAATGCTTAATATTTGTCCTTAATGAACCCTGTTGACCTGCCGTTGGCTTGTTCAACTGCTGATGTTATTTTGTACCCCGTGTTGCAATGTCCTTTGTGTAGGGAGGTTACAGGGGTTTCTATTCCAAGAATACCATTACCTTAACACCAAGGACTGTGAATGACATACATAAACGCGGTGGGACAATCCTGGGAACATCTCGAGGAGGCCATGATACCATGAAGATAGTTGACAGCATTCAGGACCGTGGAATTAATCAGGTAAGCTTGAAATTTTACTTATATGATACCATCTCTGCCAATCTTATGATGGTAACGTTCTCTTTAATACTTAAACTACTGTTATGGTTTACAGTAAGCTACAGTTCAGCTCTGATTATCAGTATCATTTGTTCAGGTTTATATCATTGGAGGTGATGGAACTCTGAAAGGAGCAGCTGTAATTTATGAGGTATCTTTATTCCTTGATGATTGAACCACCTTTTACTAACTTAAAGTTGCATCTGAACTCTAACACCACTATTGAATGTATTTCTGGCTTCGCCTAGCTTTACAGTAGCTTTCTGTAACTATTTTTGCTCAGCAACATGTATGTGCAAGTCACCACAAAAGTGTTATTCACTAGAGAAATTCATTCTCTGTCCAACATTTCTGTACTTGATCCTCAACCACCTCTTGAGTCTGTTACTTGTTAACCTAATTTGTAGTCATTCTCTAACTTCGTGAATGGTACTGCAACATCTAGCTTGCTTTGCATTTTCAAGCTTTCACTTTTCAGCCGCTTCACTCCTTCAATATCTCCTATTCTGTTGCATAAAATTACAGATATAAATGGATTCATATTGTTTCTTGAACAAAATAAACTCATTTGTCTACTCAATTCATGAGAGTGCATTCTTTTAATTGCTGAGGTGGCATTACATTAAAATCAATATCTTTTAATTTCTATTACCTTGTTTTTCTACAGGAAATTAGAAGGCGTAATCTAAAAGTGGTTGTTGCTGGCATCCCAAAAACAATTGATAATGATATTCCGGTATCTACTCTCCTTTACATATTATATTGAGTGGACCCACACTTCGGTTGCAAAAATTAAGTACCAAGTTGTTTGTAGTATAAAGTTGACATATATTAATGAAAGAATTTTACTGGGGTGTGCCCACTGCCCAGGTCCGATTTTGACTTAATGCTAAAATTGTCCTCTGATTTTACTTTAATTTGTTTACTTTATAGAGATCTCATAAAATTTCAATTTTTGCCATTGTCCTCTGCAAATGTACCCTTATGTATCGGTAGTTTTCCATTGACTTGCATCAGCACTCACCAGGTTGTTGGTGAGCCATTTTGGTTTTGTACTGCTTAGCCGTTTTGTGCAAATGCAACTATTATCTATCAGTTCTTTCTGGAATTAGGATTAAGATTTGCATTGCCTTGCTTTTATCAGGTTATTGATAAGTCGTTTGGTTTCGACACTGCTGTAGAAGAGGCTCAACGCGCTATCAATGCTGCACACGTTGAAGCTGAAAGCGCAGAGAATGGCATTGGTGTAGTGAAGTTGATGGGTCGCTACAGTGGTAAGATAAATCTTTGCAATGCTTTAGGTTTTTTTTCGCAATGATGGTAATTATATGTGAACCAATGCAATATTTTAGGTTTTGCTTTTTAAGTTTCCATGTTGTGACTTTTATGAATACATCTTTGTCATAAAGCATATAAAACTTTCATGCATATTCATCTATTTTGAGAATATGGGTCTAACTGTGTAGAATGCAGAAGCATAGGTATGAAAGAGGATTTAGGTGTGAACATTTTTCTGAAATCACTACCAGATATAACTGTATGGTTTTCTTAGAATACTCGGCAATGGTAAAGTCAAAGAAGTACAAAGTTCCAAGAGATACCACCCCCTCTTTTTTTTTTTTTTGTTATGGGTTTTTTTTTTTTTTTTGGGGGGGGGGGATGGGTGGATGGTGAAGAGCTCTATGAGTGGTGGCTGAATATGCAACTTCTTTTATGTTGGGATTTTAAACTTTTCCTCAGGCCTCTTTGGCACTATTAACTGATTAATTATAAAAAATCTACTGCACTCTGCCTATCTTTGTTCTTTTGCCAGAGCCATTGAAGTTCACCTCTGTCATTGAAATTATTCA
>CAVNYN010289494.1:0-54035 GCA_963692815.1 Nyctanthes arbor-tristis | reverse complement strand
GGAATTGGAACAAGAGGGAATCTGTTTTGAACTGGTAAATTGTGAACATAGCCTCTTTTCCTTGCCGCAGCACAAAAATATTTTGAATCCACGAACTCGGGTTCAATGTCATATAAAAATCTGGAAATCGTGTCCCAGACTCCCTTCGGGGCTAGAGCCACATTTTCATAATAGAAGAAAGGCGGACCGATTGCTGGCTCTGGCAGAGATCGATTAATATTTTCAACTGGATGCGAAGGTACACCATATCCTATCATTGGGTTAGGCAAGCGAATTGTCTCACTTTCTGGATCATTTTTCTTCTTACAGATCTCAAAGAACTTTCTCTTCTTGATCTTGCTAATTCCATTATATCTTGGCTGTGAAGACATAAGGGAAGACGTGCAAGTTACATCAACTAAACTAGTTAATAAATGCTGAAGCAGTAAACCAGACAGAATTGGCCAACGGCTTTTGCCGAGATCAGCTATATGCGTTAGAGGAGAAAGCAACCTTAAGGTCATCATCTCGCAGATAAATGGCTTCTTCCCTTGCTACCTGAGCAGCACATATGAAATCAGTTAACTCAGCAATTGAGGCATCTGGACCTGCAAACATGCGAAAGGCACATAAATAAGTAGCACAAGTTAAGAAAATTACACAAGTTGCCTCTTCACAAAATACAGAACACAAAAGTTTGTTGTAAAAAGTCGGCCCCACCAGTCTACACAGGTTAAAACAATCATTGTCTAACCAGCTCATGAAAGTCCTCGTCACCCAGAGGATAAAAGTTGGAAGTTTAAAAAGGAGAAGATAAGTGCCCTCATTGCCATCCAAGGAGGCAACATGCCAGCTGTTGTTTTGAGGGAGAGTACATTTGTGTGAGTGCCTCTCCCTTAATGCTTCGTGCATGATAGAGTCAAACCTTCATAACAAGAGCACGGAACATTTCACCCTGATGATATCTATGGAATGCATTAGTTGCCTGGGAGGAAAAGTGATGAATTATGTAATGTCAAAGGAGTAGTAGCCTCCAATAACACTATAATTTTTCTGAAAAATTCTAATTACGCAAGTTTGCTTAATTAGAATTTTATATTTCCGACAGTTCGGAAGCGGACAAGCTTTCTCGGGAAAAGGGGTTACCTAAGAGAAATGTGAAGAGATTCTCAGATGAAGGAATTTTACTTGAAAAAACCCACTCACTAACGTAAGACACCCCAATGCCAGCAAAATACATAACTAGATAAAAAGAGAAAAAGGGATGACAGGACAATTGACAAAAACTTCTATCCTCCTATATTCATAGCAAGGCATTAACTTTTAGCCTGCTCCAATATTGATACCTTCCCCTGAACGTTAGCTTCAATTCCTCCAGACCATATTTTCAGAAGCCAATCTAAACAGGCTGGGGTTCTTTTCTATAATCAACCACACAACAAACAAAAACTAATTAATGGCACTTCGTGTACGTACCACATCTTTCCATTGCTATTGAAGACTCTTCCACAGTGTATCCCATATTAGCCAAGGCCAGCAACATTTTTTCTTTCTCAGATAAAGATCCAGAGTTCTCCAAGGACAACAACATTTTGTGCTCTTCAGACAAAGAATCAGTAGTATCCTGACAAAGGGTCTTTGCATTAAATGCTACTACACGTGAAAAAGTGTGGAAAATATTTCTAAAAAATTCTCAAACTGTGCTTGTACAAATTGTTAAAAATATCAACATTTTAGTCAATAAATGCATAGCAACAGAGGATGCTGTCAAAGTAAAACCGAGAAAAGTGAATTTACGGTATAATCATAGATTTTTCATTTTCCAGTTTGTGAATGAGTGCCGCTACTCAATTCCTCTTACGCTGGTTCATAGTGGTTGTTTAAGATTAAAAATTTTCCCTTTCTGTCAGACTGTCAGTTGATGTATGTCCATATTTTTCCTTGTTCTGTGCATTACAAATTGTGAAAGTTGATACCCAATATCATTCACACTTTTCCATTAACATATTTCATATGTTATGTAAATAATTTTGTCGGGTCCATGGTATTCCTCAATACAAACAACAGACTGCATATCATGAAAAAAGAAAAAGATCATAACATATGTCTTTGGTTAAAGGTTATAATGCTTTGCAACACATTACTCTAAAATGATGAGGGAATAAATAATGAATGCACTAAGCTTGACTCTGCTGAAAATGTTACATATTATATATGCTACACGTTCAACAGAAAATGTCAATGAGATAATAGATGGTATTAGTAGGGCATCACATACTTCTGTTTCATCTTCATACCAGCTGCCAGTATCGGATAGATCATCCAGAAGGTTCTCATCATAGTCCGAAGAGTCCGGTTCGGACTTAACACACAATTTTTGTGGAGGAGAATCTTCAAGAGTCTGCAACACAACATGAATTAGATAAAGGTTACAGCAACTCTTTGCAGAGAGACTGAGAAAGTTCAGAAGAATGTTGATATGGGTGATGGGTCCATTTATAAACCAGATGAATGCTGAAATTTTTGGTTATAAAAAAGGATCCCGTTTGACAGCAATGTCAAACCATATTTATGTTTGAATTTCAAATCTAGTTGAAGGAATGCAAAATATATTTGCTGACTCTATTCCGATAATAAGAAATTTTTTTTTATCAGAAATGGAAAAAATTTAAGCTTGTTTCCATCAATGGTAACTCAGATCCTGAGAATAAAAAATATTAAATCTAACGAGATTTCTTTTTCTTTTCTTTTCTTTTTTTCTTTTTTTGTTTTTTCTTTTGTTTTTTTTTTTTTTTGGGATTTTCTCCCTCTTGGTACTTGCAAATTCATGAAGTAGAGTGAAGATAGCTTTTCCGACCTCTAAGGTTAGCATTGCAAAGCATGTGGTCTTTTTCAATATAGTCCTTTCTCCAAGTTTCTATGATTATACTACGCAGAACTGTCCCTCAACATAATTCCAGATAATGAAAGCACAAATTATATTAGACTGGCCCTATTTGAACATGCATAGGTTTTTAACTGCCGTAGGCATCAACAAAAAGGCCATAATAAAACCCCCTAAAAGAAGTAGGATTACAGTCAGATGGTGCAACAAGAATAGAGCACGCAGAACCTTAATATGTTCTAAGATAAAGAACATGCACTCTTTATTTGAGCAAGAGGCAAGTGTTACTTACTGAATAAGTTAGTAGTGCGTTCAATATTGAGTCTGTATCTCCTTCTCCTGTACAGCAATCAAATAAATCAGACACCAATCAAGTCCCAGTTGAGACAGTCTTCAACAGAATAAAATGTTTATACCATTTTCCTCTATTGCCTTCAAAACCAGTTTTTCTGGAAACCCCATTGCAACAAAATGGTTGACCAACTTGGAGTGGGATCCACCTGCTGATGAGCTTGCCTTCATAGAAAGTGCAGTTACTTTAACATGTCAGGATACAGGAAAATTGTGCAATGATGTTGAAATGATAAACTCTAGAACTTGTTGGTAATAGTAGTTTAAAGCAACTGGTTCATCAGAGAAGAAAATTAGCATTTCAAAGCACATTCAACGTGACTAAAACTATTGATGGAATGCAAAAGTAACAGAATTGGTAGAATGTCTCTACCAAGTTTATTCTTAAAGAGCGCATGGGGGAGTGGTTGGTAGGAAAGACAGATGAGGGATGGCAAGTCCAGTCACAGAACTTCCCATCCTTTGTGGAACTAAGGGTACTTCCTCAAGTCCTCTCCTTATTTGGAGACGAAATAAGACAAAACATAATCCTAAGAACTTGTTTAAAGAATAATACAGCACACGACCTTCTACACATAAGAAATTCTAAATTCACATTTCATCCTATCTTTCTAATTTTTCCTAAGTCAATTACAGATTACCCTACTACTTTTCCACTCCTTTGCATCATATCAAAGATTCAAAGATAACCTCAAGATTGGCTTTTCTTTCTTTAATAATTTACATAGCCCATAACATCAAGCTATGAAACATCATTTGGGTGGGGCCAGGGGGGCAGAAGGAGGAGGAGGAAAATAGACGACGACGAAGAAGAATAAAATATCTGCCAGGGGAGCGGAAAAATAGTAGTCCGATATCCATAGGTCATCAAATTAGTTTGTCAAGTGCTAACATAGTTTATACAATAGAGAAACAACACAATGACTGAAAGCTATTATAGGAAAGAAGAAAATATCTGCCTGGGGAGAGGAAAAATAGTATCCAATATTCTTAGGTCATCAAATTAGTCTGTCAAATGCTAACATAGTTTATGAAAAAGCGAAACAGCACAAAGACCTAAAGCCATTATTGGGCAATTTGATGGAACCGTCACGACTGAGGAATGAACACTTCACATTTTGAGCAAGGACCTGAATGTCAAAGGTTTTCAGATATCAAAGACAGCTAGATTGAAAACTGAGCAAAGACTCGGTACAGAAACATTATTTCCAGTGTGACGAAACTAACAGATGCATTCATACATGACAAAGCATTAGAGAGTCGATACAAACCATAGCTCTCACCTCTCCATTGCCCGCAATAGCTTCCGTGCCACGAGTAGTCAAAGTCGACGAAGAAGATAAGGTCGTGTTCTCTTGAATTTCCAGTTCATCATCAGTATTCCAATCAATGCTATCACTGTCCTCTCCGGACGCATTTTTGTCCTGCTTATACAAAGTGCACGTACAGAAGGATGTAAGATGAATAAACACTGCTAAAGCTGATAAGAAGAGCTACCAATATCCCTATCAACGTAATGAGATGAAGCCCAGAATAACATTTGTGATTCACTAGAAAAACAGAAGCAGACAGAGTACACATTACAGGAAAATTAATCATACCATATTTTCCCAGGCCTGGCCTAGCAAAGACTCCCGAGCTGTAGAGCAAAATATTTAGCCAAGGTCAGATTCTAATTCATGCATGATGCAACCAATAGATGAGAAGAAAAACAAAACCTTTCTAACTGCAAATAATTGGAAAATTGACTCTTCTCCCGAATTCATAGACCAAATAAAAAACAGCAAGCACATATCTAAAACCGCTAAGAAATTCTTTGTTTAGTTAATTTCAAGGACCCTTTGAATTTAGTCCCATGAATTCACCAAATCCACAAAAATTCCTAGCCCTAAAAAAACGCGTTATCCCTCTCAATCACCGAATAAACAGATTTCATTTCATAACAAATTGAACAATTGAATAAAAACCATTAGTACTTACAGAAATATCTCACGAGCTAAATCCACAGGGATCCTGCAGCTATATTCCTAAAAAATTGATAATGTACCTTGTTTCAGTAAACCAAAAAGGAAACCGAATTATGTCAAGGAATGAAAAAAATTGAAGACCAGAACTCAAAAACGAAAATAAAAAGTTGCACAGAATATCAGTAAACATAAACATACATAGAGATGGGAGAAAATTGAGAAAGAGAGAGAGAAAGCGGAGATTTTTGAAGTGAGGGAATTGATTCTCCGGGTCAAGAGCCCCAAGCACTAAGCAGAAGGGGCTTTTGGTGTATTGTGTCAATTGTGTAATCTGTGTTGCCACTGACCGTGAAACCGATTCCCTTCTACGCGCCCATGGCGGAAACTAATTCAAGATAAAAAAAGAATTAAAAAGTAATAATAATAAATAATAATAATAATAATAATTGAGATTTTTATTTTATTATTATTGCGCTAGTACTGTAATAATTTTTTTAACGGATACATAAGTTGTTTTTCTAAGTTGAATTTGAAGGTTTTGTGATTTTTTTTCTTTTTTGGTGATTTGATATATCTTTAATTTTTTTATTTAATTTATTATTATAAATAAATTTTGCTATAATAAACTAGACTTATATGCCGTCTCGATTAAGAATTTCACTCAAAGTGTGTATGTCAAGGTAGAAAGCTCTTTGAATAAGAAAAATAGAGAGACACCAAATATAATGCAATTTCTACACATTGGGGAAACAAAAAAAGTTGAAAGCAAATAAAATGAATTTTGTACTCTCGAATCCCGGCACGCCAAAAGATGAGAGCATGTGAATTGCATTTCATACTCACATGTAAAGACAAGTCATTTATGGTTCGGTGTTACATAGTTTTAGACTTTGCAGATATACTTTAAAGTAAAGTAAAGTAAATATATTTATTTCTATGCTTAAATTGACTCTTACCTATTTTAGGTTGATGCTAAAACAACTTAAAAAATTAAATATCCATTACCAGTTACTAGTCCGGTAATGTAACACAGTGGCTTTATTAACCTACAAATAATAATGCTCCGAAAGAAGCAGCAGGTGGAAACTTTCATCTTTCAATTCCAAGTGTTTTTGACCCATTAGCAATACATGGACAAATATGGTTATGATACCTTCGAGTTTGAACACTATACCGAAAGAGTTCCAACAAGTTATTTACGGTGAGATTAGACTTATTGTGTAATTTCTTTTTTTAATCTCTGTATTATCACTTGAGTTTGAATAAATCATACTCCCTCTGTCTAGTGAAAATAGGTTTATTTCAATTTTCACGAAAATTAAGAAAAACTCAATTAATATTATTGAAAAAGTAAAATAAGAGTGTTCTCTTAATTTTCCCTTAACATCTACTAATTATCTCATTTTAATGATTTTATTTTGTGGATAACAATACACACTAAGTTGGGGAATATTAAAGAAAACTAAGACACTTGTAAAGTTATAATTTAATGAACACAAAACTATCTTAATGGGAACGGAAAGAGTATTAGTTTGTGTTGACCTTGATATTAAATTTCTAAACGTGTATTTGTTGTTATGGTCTTGAATTTGGACAAGTATCTACCAGCTCTTATGCATATTGAGCTTTTATAATTTATACTAGGGTGTGTGTGAGTGAAACTAAATTTTTGATAATTGATTTTGTGAAAAGACATTTTTTTCAAAATGCGTGATTAAAAAGTAGTATAATATGGGAAAATATAATAAATACTAATATTTTGAAGAATTAGTAGTTGAGAATGAATTAAAAAGAATAAATCATTCTTACAAAATCAATTTCCTACTCATCTCAAAAGTAGTGCTCTATAAATAAAAAAATACATTTGGAGGCATTCAATTATTGTCCCTCCTGTTAACCATGAAAAGGTACACTGGTACACAGTAATGAACAACATCTTCAGTGCCCCACGTGAAGAATGTAGATGGCTCTTAAAAAGTTAAGAACAAAGAAAATAAATTTTATATTCTCGAGTCTAGATAAATCACACTTCACATTTCTGATTAATATTTATCTCTTAAAAATCATTTTTTGACCACAATATCGATCTCTAACATAATTTGAAATTTGAAGTAAACATAATTTGTATACTTGGTAAGTTAAAAACCACGTCACGTTCTTTTCAAAATAAGATGGGCTTTTATGGACATCTATTAAAGTTCTCGCCGTTAAAAATAGTTGACTGCACAAAATAAGGACTAACCACATAAATTTGATTTGCCCTGTCAAATTATAGGATTTTGACGACCTTTGCTCGCAAATATATATATACATATATAAATGTGTGTGTGTGTGTATTCATAATAATATATCAACAATTTCTGAGACACCAAAATATATAATCGGCATATATATGATGATAACAATTGTTTGCTATAAATAAATAGGAAAAACAAATTAATCTATATATTATATACTCTCTCCGTCTCACAAAGATATTCCTCTTCATTTTTCACATAAATTAAGAAAACATCATATTCCCCTTCATTTTTCATATAAATTAAGAAAATATCATTTAATGTTATTAGAAATATACAATTTAACAATATATTTCCTAAATGTACCTTTGATTTATTTAATATTTCACTTTAATTGTTCTTTATCACTATTACTACGCACCATAAATAAAAATATATTTAAAAACTAAAAAATTAACTTAAAAAAGAAGAATAATATTTGAGATGAATAAAAAAATAAAAGGATAAATATCTTTTTGAAATGAAAATAGTATTTGAATATACACCCACAATGAATAGGTTCAGCTTAACAAATTTTTTTAGAGGCTTCATTTGCAATGTCTTAATTTTCTTGTCGTCCACAAAGCGATCCGCTCATTTTCAATGTACCATAAGTTTGTCTATAACTTGGGGCTAAGGGTGATGGATCGACGGACTATTCTTAACTAACCACTTGTAACTTTCAAAATAAAAATGTTTTCGTGATCGATCGAGATACAATACAAATATACAAACACACACACATTATATATATATATATAAGAGGTTACATTATCTTTCTAAAAAACAGATTATTTAAGACTACAATTACAGCTTCTAGTAATGAAGCTTCAAATGGTACAGTTCTTCATATAATTATAATATAATATGATAATTTCCAGGCGTTTCTAGCAGGTTGGGAAGCAGTATTCAAGATGACTAGAGGAACGATGTCTGTTCCTGCAGGCTCCAAATTTCTGCTACAAGCTACAACATTTCCAGCTAAAAGTTGTGACCTCAGCGTTACAATTCAAGTCAACTCCACGTCAACATAATTAGACTAGACAAATATTAGGGGAAAAAAGAGTTGCGTACGTCCAACATTGAACATGCGACTAACAAAATAAACATTATTTTCGATTAATCTAAATCAACTGTGCCAAACTGATCACTGATTCTAGGTGGATGGGATCACTCCCGTAAGAATTGAGGATTGGGAAAATGTTGAGATTTCAGTGGCTTCCATTTACTGGCCTAGTTCAAGGTCTAACAATCAAAGGTCCACGAGTTATATACATGGACAGGGAAAGGTCTGGTGGAACCCTAGTGTTTCTATACACCAATGAGAACCAGATAACAAAATCGGATAATTTCCGACACTACAAACTCTAGTAAATTCTGAAAATTCTTGTTATGAAATGACTTTTTATGAAAATTCTGAATTTACACACAGAAATTTATAAATTAAACTGTCCCTTTTGTGAAATTTTAAGTTTCAAAGTTGAGCAGATACCATGGGCAAAAACTCAAAAGCAAAAGACTACACGTGACTGGATCTTCTCTAGCAAATTATGTCTTCACCAATTTATAACGAAAAACAAACACAACTAGAAATCTCCAACAAGAAAGAACTTAGAAAACTACTTGTTGGTCTTTAACATACAGGCAATCAAGATTGCGAAGAGTAATAACATGGAAGTTACTAGAACAAGTTAGCAATCCCCTCAGTAAGCACCTTTTCATTGATAGCTGCACATATGTCAACGTTTCCAACATAACTGTTTGACTGTTTCCTCTTCAGGAGATAGCCCAACAACGACAGCACAGTATGCTGATGTTCACAACTGTACCCTAGCTTGCCGTAAAATTACCTTATCAAACATACCTTAGTTTTCCTCTTTTTTTTCCCCTCCTATGGTATTTGAAAGTAGAGTATTGCTACAAAATATATACAGGCATATAGAAAAACTAATAATAACAGTGATAATGTCACAAATATGGAGTTCAAGGTTTCTACCAAAACAGTTGACCACTGTTCATAAACTCTACCTGTAGGAGGCTTTGCATTATCATGCTGCCTTAATTCAGCAACACTGCAACATTTAAGAATTGAAGTTGACATCATGACAACTAGAATGATACAAGGAGGATGCCCAGATATCAAAGTGCTGGACATACACTGTGATTATAAATATGGACATGGATATAGGGGGGCATAAAACCCTCCGGGTAATAAATAAATAACAAAAAAGGAGGCATAATTTTTCCTACAAGAAGTATGACATTATGTCTTTCTGATTGCAGGGTGGCTCAAGCTCAGTGAAAAATGTAACATTTTCAGACATCATAATGACTGATGTTAGGACTGCTGTTGCTGACCAATATTATTAATATGATGAAGAAACTTGCATCAGAGAAAATAAGACGGTGCTGGCTGCCTGGCCATATCCAATGTCCAGTTGAGATAATAGACGGAACATATACAGTAAATGCTGTTTCTCTAGCATGCAGTGTGCCCAACCCATGCAATAATATAACAATTGGGACGATAAACCCAGTAACATAAAAAGCAGAACCTTTTTGTTTCAATGCCTTTGGAAAAGTGCCTACAGACTGTGTACCTCAATTAACAGGGTGCTTGAATAGTGGAGATAAAAACCCTGGGCCAACAAAAGCACCTGAAATTGAGCAGTGGTATTGACAGCTTAGCCAAGCCTCTACACCCTGCAGTCAGAACAAGATCAATTAAGAAAACATCGGATATCCAGGCAGAGGAGTTCTGTGCTTGACAATAGAGTTTCTTTTTCTTAAACAAAGTATTATTACTATAATAAATTAAATACTTTTAATAGTGTTTAATCTCCATCTCCTTTACACCCACCCACCCCCAGGCCCGCAAAAAAATAAAAACAAAGAAAAAAACCCCGCGAGATAAGCAAACATACAAACAACCCACAAACCTCTCTGCAAACAGACCAACAGTAGAATGTAGATTTACAGGAAAACCTAGCTTCATAGAATGATTAGAGATTTCATGGAATAATTTCAATTATTAGAGGGCTGACAATAAAATTGCAAGACTTCACATTGGCTTCTGTAAAGAAGTTGCAAACTAATTGCAATATTTGACTGCTAGATACTATGTCGCATTACAAGTAAAACAATGAAAAACAAATAAATTTCATATCTGGTAACTGCTTATCAACATCAGTCATCAGTTATGTATATTATCGCGATTTTCCAAAACCAATAGCTGCTTTCCTCCTCCTGCGTGTATCTATTCGTTCAGGGCTTTGGGACCCAGTCTTCTCCTCATATCTCTTCTCCATGGCCTGGCAGAGTGAGCGAGCACATTAAGCAATTTATCGCTAGGTTAATAATAATCAGCCATGAAAGACTTGAAGGACAATCACCTCCATGAACAAAAGATAATCAACTGAAATGTGGATGAAGATATATAAGTAAAGCAAAACTAACCTGTAAATCTTCACGGATACTGTCAAGGACTTCATCGCTCATTCTATCAAAGAATAAAATTCCCTGTATTTTAATTCATTAATTTACAGTACTTTAATAGGAGTAGGATAGAAGGTAAAATAGAAGTGGCATTTGTGTTAAAGGTTTTTAGAGTTCTTCACTAGTTTATTTCGCATGTAAGACATAAATTTCGTGATCTACATTGAAATCAAGGACCATCATGCCAAAAAATCATGGAATCAACTGCATGCTCATTGTAACCAAGGCGGGTGTAATATGTAATGTACCAAATCTTCTAGAAAAATAACCCCCGTTAGCAAACCAATTCAGTTTCAAAGTAAAACTAATCACATCCAAGTCTCGTGGGACCCACATGTACCACACAAATATCAACCACTTATTTTCACAAAATCTAATTCTATTCCAAAATAAAAATTGATTGCTGACAGGCTATTGAAATTTGAGGCAAGTCTGGTCTGCCATAGATTTGGTTTGAGAGAATAAGCATATGCAAACATCACTGAAAATTTTCATGCCTGAGAAACTAAATCTGAACCAGCAAGAGAAAATATACAACCTGCAGATGATCATTTTCATGCTGGAATACCCGTGCAGGAAGTCCTGACAAGTTAACAGTAAACCTTGCACCAGCAATGTCTTGTGCATCAACCTTCACTGAATCTGGTCTCTGCAGAACAAGAATGAAAGGAAGCCTGTGTTATTTGGATAATAATGAAGATAAAGTGAGATGGTGAAAGGAGATTATGAAGTTGAAAAGCAGAATTCTGAGAAATATAGATAAAGAATGCAGATGTTAGCGCCATAAACTGCTTCTTAAAATCATACTCCACTTCAATATGCTACATGCACCAGGCCAGGCATGCACCCATCAAATTACAAATTTGGACATAAAAGTTCTTTCTTCTCCCTTGGTTCACTCTCAAGCCCCAAAACACGAAAATCAAATAATCGCTCAGCAGAGTTAGGATCTTGGTTCATATGTTCACGCTTTTTAGTGTTATTTTTGGTGGAAAGAGACAGGGATTATTAAAGCAAAGCACAGTTTGGTAGCTTGGATCAGATGATGAGGACGACAATGTTGATGATAGTATGAAAAAGAAAAGGATTCCAATTCTCGTAAAGATTACCGTCTATCTTTGCAAACAAACATGCATTATTCATGGTTGCATGTGGTTAATAAGTTATAATATAAAAGCCTGCAATATATGAGAACAGGAAAATCAAGATACCAATACCAAGCCCCAATTTCCTGTCCAGACTTGCCCAAAACTCAAGGTTAGGAAACAAAAGAAGCAAGGAACAGCTAGCAAGTGAACCCAACTTATGTTGAAAATGGAAATCTCCACAGTTGTGGTCCAGCCCACAAGCAAATCAAAACAATAACCATGTAAATTATCACATCATGAACATGGACCTCCAATCCATACTCGAACTTAAGGTTTTGTTTTGCACCTCAGCATGCACATATAGTTAGTTCATGGTAGCTTGAGAAAAGAGTACAAGATACAAGCGAAATACAGTATATTTCATCCAAATAAAACAAACAACATGGCAATCACCATAAATCCAATCCATAATGGGTTGGAGCCTTGGAGGTGAAACATGAATATATATCACCAAATGGAATTAATCAAGCACAACCAAGATAACTAAGGATAATAGACAGGACCATAATTTTCTTATTCTTTTAGTTAAATGTACCTGAACATCAGCGTTTATCCCAGGAAAGGACAAGCAACCCTCGTAATAAGGCACCATTTTTCTTGAATATCCATTAACCCGTGGGTTTACAAGAACTATCTCCTCTCCTTCACCACGTTCGCCAACTGGATTAAACACCATGAGTTGCACATTGATCCCAACTTGGGGAGCAGATAGCCCAATGCCATCAGTTCTGTAATAAGGGAATCCAACGAGTATTGTCTATATCCTGTCAGTATCAAGAATCTTCAATATAAAATAAATAAATAGATGCCTATTCATTGAGCTTTTTTCTTAGCCATATTAATCTTATCAGCTCCATGAGAATTAACTTACCAACTAGACTGTAATGCATTATGCAAGTTTATTTTTGAAAAGCCCACTGCTAATAGACAGTCAAATACTCAAATGGAACTTGGATATACTTAGTTTGACAGGGCAAAGTAAATTGAATAGAACTTTTGACAGGGCAAAGTTGAATAGAACTCACCTATACATTACATCAAACATTTCGTCGACGAGTTTTTTCAAGCTGTCATCAAAAGTACTTATCCTTTTGTTCTTCGCTCTCAGTATCGGATCTGGATATTCAACCACTTTGAGCTGTCCTTCGAAATGCAAATCAGCAGCTACCATAAACATTAATTAAATTAAAAAAAGAATAAAAACCGGCGGTGAATCCTGCTTCTAAAATTGGCATACAAACTAACAACTAATGGTTCAAAAGAAATATTAAAAGTAGCACATATTGTCCTTACCAGAAGCCACATCATCTAATTTATCCATGGAAGACGAGTTTCGCCGAGCCCGTGTGCGCACCACCGATACTGGAGGTTTATACTCGCTGGAGGAGAAAGTAATCGGAGATGTTAAGCTAAATCGATGGCACCGCCGATAGTTCGGGCGGAGAACAACGGCTGTGCGGCGGAGGAGAGCGTGAGAAAGCGGGGAAGAAGCAAGCCAAGTAGCAGCAGCCATTACCTCGCGCTAGAGTCTCATCGATACAAAATTGTTCGTGCTGTCAGAGCATCTCTAATGCTAAAAAAAATAGACCTAGTCAATTTGTGGTAAGAGAAAGGATCAAAATAAAATCGTGGGTATCATAATTTTATCTATTTTTATTTTTCTAATTACTTTTTCTCTCATTTACACTTTTTTTTCGCACTTTTTCTCTCTTGAGTCCCGTGTAAGGTCCACAAGTAGATTCTCTCCTTCACCAAATTCACTACTATTTTATCATTATTTTTTAATTTATCTCAATCTCTCTCCTTTTTTTTATTTTTCCCACTATTTTTCTCTACACCTCTTTCCATTCCTATTTACTTAAAATAATTATCTTATCTATATCTCTCTCCTCTACATCACAACCATAATCCACCTTTCCATTATAGATGCTCTTAGTAATACAATTTTTTTTTTTAAATTCCGCTACATGTACGGTGTATTAGCAATCTGTTTTTTGATCACATTATTCTATTTTTTTATGGGACAACTATTTTTCTCTTTTCTTTTTCTTTTTCTTTTTTTCCTTGAAACTTGAAAGGTTATTCTCTTGTGTTTGCAAATTTTAAAAAATTGTATTTTTATTTTATTTGATATAAGAGAGAATAGGTGAAATTGAATAGTTGAGGATTTTTACTACAAAAGAGTTCTATAGTTATATGAGATACATGAATGTGATTGGTTTGACTAAATTCAAATTAAAAAATAATAATAAAATTAGGAGAATGTAAGAGTTTGCTAACATGGGCTAAAACTAATAAATTAAAGATGATAATTCAAATAGTAAAAAGTAGTAAATTTTAGTAAGATAACGTCTTAGGTTCAACTCTATGTAAATACTCATTTCCGAAGCACCCCAATTGTATTAAAAAAAAATAAAACTAATAGGAAAAGAAAAATGAGTGAGGCCTTCCCACTAGGGCTGTGCAAACGAGTTTCGGTCCCGAGTTTTTGAAAGACCAATACCGGACCAAACATCTTCAGTTCGGTCTCAGTCCCGGTCTCAAAAATAGCAAGCCTAAAAGGTTTCGGTCCCCGTTCGGGTAATGAATTTGGTTTTTTTTGGCTTTTCTGGGCTTTTGAAAAAAATTTTCTATAGACTTAGTAAAGTAAAAACACATATAAACAAAATTTAGAACAAAGAAATAGAAGAGCTTTATGTACAACAAAAGTATTAACATGTCTCCGTAAGGTAGAAGTACTAGACTTACTTGTATTTCTCATTTTTTTATTTTAACAAATTTAAAATTATTAAATATTTGAAATATGTATCCTAAATTGGAAAATAAATGTAAAAATCATAAATATTATATCTACTTTATAATTTTAACAATTTTACGATATAATTTTAATATTTTTAAAAGGCAAAAGATGGATAATTTCAACTTCATTATACATTTATAGGGATTATATATTAAAAAAATCATGTAATTGTCAAAAATAAATAATACTTACTACTTAAAATAAAAGTAAGAAAATTAATTTTACACTTTTTACCAATAAGAAAACCACTTAAATAAATAAGAAGATATATAAGTACAATTCTCCACGTATATATAAATAGAGTCAACAAACATATTATAAATCCAAATAATTTTCTTTAACAAAATCCTTACAATGTTTCAAATTCTAGTAACATTATATATTAACACAATTATTCTTGACTATTGCTTAAAAAATAATAAAATTATGATGATTTTTAAAGAAGTTTATTGACCAAAAAATTCCAACTTAAAAAAAACTTTAGTGGTAATGCTTTAACTTTTTAATTGTCTCACATTGAAAGTTTTGTAAAAAAGCAGTATAATTGGAGCTTATAAATAAGATGGGTCTTTGTGCAAGTGACTATATAAAGGAAATTTTGTGGACTTTGAGCCAAATTAATAATTGTCTTAGTCATTTATATTTAGTTTTAAGTTAAATGATTGTCACACATTGAAAGTTTTGTAAAAAGGTAAAATAATTGGGGCTTATAAATAAGATGGACATTTGTGCAAGTGACTATGTAAAGGAAATAGTTTTGATTCTTGCCTCTTGGGTATTATGAAAAGTGAAAATCACGTTTCAATTTATATATTTAAAAAAAAAAAAGAAAAAAGGTCAACCAGTCTTTGACCAGGTTTCTGGGTTTTCAAAAGTTGGGACAAAGTTGGGACAGGTCGGTTTAGTCCGGTTTCGGGCCAGTTCAACCTGTCACGATTTTTTTACACACCCCTACTTCCCATTCGAATGGTTAGACTTCTTGGTTTCGACTTGGGCCGCTTGGTTCGAGTGTTGGTTCGTGCTTCAACTTTCAAAATAAATGGGTAAATTGTGATTTTTGCATTTTCCTTTTTTGAAAATAATAATAATTGTTATTATTATATATATTGAAAAATAGATGGGGTGGTAATTTAACCCACTAACTCAAGAATCCGTAAGACTCGCCCCTAATAGGATTGACTAGCAGCGCCGAATTAGATTATTGGGGAGGGTATGGGCCAATATTGTTTGCCCCGCCATGGGTCCAGGGCGGATCTGGGTCAACTTGGACATGTCCCATGGACCCGTGACCCGTTAAGAATTTTCCTCTTCTTTCGTAAAGTAAATTTAGTTCAAAAAATGTGTAGGGAGTTAATCCTAAATGATTTATGAAAATTCAGAGAAAAACCAAACAATTAAACAATAAACAAAGTCTAGGCATCCCATTGTTTTTTTCAATTTCTACGTTGTAAGGTAAAATTGTGGATTTTTCAACTCTTTATGGTATTCAATTCATCTTTTGTTTAATTCTACATACCATAGTTGACGGATATTCAACTATTGTTTATGATATTTAATCCATCTTTCATTTTGCACTCATCAATTGATAATGTATTGTGCATAACATTGATTAAAATGGGAAAAAATTAATGGATTATTTTTGTGGGTCATGATGTGCCCCGCCCCGCCTTGCCCTATGAATTCGTGGGTTTGGGGCAGGTCCAAGGCATGATCGCCCCATCTCGAACCCGTCCCATTGTCATTCCTAAGAATAGTCTACTAAAGCGGTATATTGTAATTTATTATCTAAGTATCTATCACGGTGCCACGAAATATTCGTTAGCACAAAGCTTATTCACATTTGATGACATACTGAGATCAAAAATAGAGGTTTTGAATTAAACTTATTTGAAATTTTAAACCTTCATAAACATATTCGTTGACGTGATAAAAAAAAACTTGTCAGTGGTGGGTTTTACTGTTAGTTAAAAGACAATTATTGTGTTATTATTCATTATTCAAGTATTCCATTTAATCACAATACATTGTTCTGCATTTGCTTAATTTATTATAATTTCAACTTGCAATATTGTCGATTGGATAATGTTGGCTTTAGTGATTGGGCATTGCCAAGATAATTTACCTTTCCCTGTCATTGTATGTGTAGCAATTGTTACTTTAACCAAACAAGCACTGCGCCAGACTTCTATTAGGATGATAACTCACCATCAGATAGTTAGGTTTTAATTAGTGTTCATGAGTATTGTTGAGATTGATTTAAGGTTTTTATAGATAATAATTTGTACAAATCTTGGTCTATTTCAAATATGCATATGGCTCTATTTTAACGATAAACATATATGAACATGTTGTCCAGGTGAAAATTTTCATCTTGAGAATTCTATTTTGCTGCAATATATTGCTAGTAAGAAATGGTTAATGAAGACAATTATCAGAAGATTCTTTAATTAGGTCTCTAATTTGTGGCTATAATTCCAATAGATTAAATTATGGTCCAAATAGTGTCCAATGATCTATTTTTATTAAGCACGGAATTCGGTTTGTTGTCAGAAAATAGATTAAAGAAAACTAATGGGGCCATTAGCTTTCAACAACACATTAATCACTAACTATAAATGGAGCCATCAGCTTTCAACAACACATTAATCATTGTATCTAATACAGTTTATTTCAACTTTATCCATTTTAGGAAAAAGTGCTAATACATTTCATAAATGTATTTTCCAACTCAATGACCTACAAAATTCACTTTTTCCTTTTGAAAGTGTACGTTAATGCTAATTACACTGACTTTTTCTTTTTGAAAGACATTACATGTGTCTAAACACAAAATTGCGTGCACATTGCTTGCCTTACTTTAATCCTCGATTTCAACTAACATTAATGAAAAGAAACTTCAATTAAGACTTTCTTAAATGTTGACATATATATAAAGATAGTAATTAATTTTTTATTTTTCTTGCACTTGTATTCACGTATTGAAAGTAATGTGTTTGCATGAACCGAGTAATGATTGCATACCCTAGCCACATACATATAGGTGCTAGTCGACGCTAATTGAGTGTTAATGGGAATTATCCAAGTCACATGATCCTTTGGTTCGAAATATAGGGGTGGTTTTGAATCTCTTGATCATGGCAAATAAAATGATGATTCACATGACATTCTATGTAAGTCTGACATTGATCAATTGATTGATCGAGTGATCATCATCCGATCTGGCAGATGCAACTGTCACATTACTTTCCATTCTATTGCTTATAAATATTTATCACTTAATATGAACAATTAATCAAGTTTCCTTAAGTGAAATTGCTTTCTTGGGAGCTCTTTCTTGACGTGTCAAAGTCTGCAGAGAGTTGTAAATAAATTAAGGACATTAATTAAACAATTTAATTATATAATAATATATATTAGGATAATGACTAATGAGTGGTGGATCACTTAAAGGGCCCATATAATTAGGAACCAGTCTTTTAAATTTTATTATTGCTTAAGTTTAGACAAGAAATCATGATCCAATACAAGTGATTTTGTCCCTTCCTGTCTTACCCGAATCTGCGTGGATCACAACTATTTAAACCTAATTCATGATGACATGCTATTTCATTTAACCAATTCTTGTCTACTAATCCCGTTGACAATCTTTAATCGACAGCTAATTGAGATTTTTATTAGCCACAAATTTTAATTTATGAATTTTTCCTCATTAACTAATCATGATTAGATATGTCCAGATTGAAGTTATAACCCTAATGGCCATTTTGTCATATATGGTTACTGTTATAAAGTCACAAATCCTGTTGTTATAAGGTCAATCGTGTTTTAAGTTGGTATAAAGATTATCCACTGTCAATTCCTACGTTAAATATATTAAGTATCTCAAGTAACATATACAACATTATTCAAAGTGAATTGTGAAATATATATATACACACACACATATCTTCATGCATTGATAGTATTCGAAACAAACGGAAATTTCCATCATGTGTGTATAAATTAATATAATTACTAATCAGGGATGACAATGAGACAGAATCGAAGGGATCGGTCATGATCCACCCTCAATCAGCCATATGCCAAAATAATATTTTGTGCAAAAAAATTTATTAAGCTTGCATGCATGGAGTAGAAGAGAAGTTGCACGGAGGGGTCAATTCATTTAGCCGAGCAACACAAAAAATAAAAACAAAAATAGAAATTAAATAAAGAATTAGTTGAGATCGGTACATACTTAATTAACTAATAAGGTCCTTTAATTTTACGTTGTCGTACGGGATTCAGAAGTGAGGTTAATTATTAGTAATTGAATATCATCCATGAATATTCCGTGCACCCTAAATAATCAAATATATATAGAAATCTAAAATGTCCAAATCAGGAACATGTTGTACTCTCAAGCTCGAGTCTTGTTAAAAGCTCCCAAATGATATTTTTCCATTTGAGGTTAAACAAATATATATGAACGGGGTGTGAAATGATAATTAAGAACAACAATCAAATATATATTGTATGCATCTATGTTGGTTCCTTACACAATTGATTAAGAGTTTCATTCCCTTCTCCTGCAATTCTCTTGTAATATTAAAAAAAAAAGTTTAAAAAAATGGTCTTAAAATTTATCGACACAATTTCAGTTATAACAACATTTAAAATAGAAAATTCTTGACTATAAAAAGAATTAAATATGACTATTTTTTTTTCTCTGGGTGTGTGAGTGTTTGAAGAAAATGATTTTTTTTTAGAGAGGGGCGTGGGAGGGAGGCAGCTCCAAGAGCTCAATTATCCCGTATGCATCCGTTTATTTTTTTTTCTATCAAAAAATTTAACTTGTGCAAATTTTTTGTATTAAGAGACAGTATACTGGAACATGATCGTCAATTATTATGTTTAAAATATTTTTATGTTACCTACCTCGATAGCCATATATTCTATCAAAATACTTCTATGTGGTACCGTGTATTAATTAATTAACACTGTCATTTTTACCTCCTATAACAATATCTTCATCCATGTTAATCGGACTCTCATTCAATTGCATGTCAAGTGCTACTTATCTAATTAATTAGTTTAAGTATATGTGAAAATACGTGAGACATGAAACACACCTCAAGTTTAGGTAAGATTTTTAAGATGGTAATCACCATCTCATATGGGTGCATATATGTATGCTACCTGAAATTGAACATTCACGTAACGTGCATACATGTGGTTGACATTATAATACATATTTAGTTACCACTAATTTATAATAATTGTACAAAGTATTAATTGATAAACATGTTAAAAACAAAATTTAAATAAGCAAATTGCGTCACTTATACAATTTATGTATAAACCTCCGTACAACTCCATCAAAGCTTCCAAACCCATTGATAACTTCCATCCTTTTGTAACCACACCTAGATATGCACAGAGTATTTGTACAGCCACGTGTTATGATCAAAACTAATGTACATTTACCGGTAAAAAGAAGAAAGAAAGAAAAAAGCTTCCAAAACCATGAAATAGTAGTTACGCCGTGAATATGATGATAATTCTTATATATGCCTGAAAAAATTTATATATACAGATGTTATACATTATTTTCCCAAAAATAATTAACCATCACAACTTCAAGATGAATTAAAACAAATATTTATTAATCAATCTAGCTAGCAATTGATATGGCATGCATGTGTGTGTGTGTGTTGTACACCAGTCACCCAGAAATTCTTTCTTTTTTTTTTTTAATTTTTATATATTATAAAATGGAGAAAGTTTAAGGTGTATGCATGTGTATAGTGGTTCGAATTGTGCCGCATTGATAATTAACTAGATGCTCATGTTTCAGGCGAGAGGTCCTCATGAGTTTGAACCGTAAACTACCCCTCCCCTATATCCCCTTATTTTAAAACGAAAAAAGAAAAAAAAAAGCAGAAAAAAGAAAAAAAGAGCAAAAAAAAAAAAAGGCAAACTTCGTACAATATGCAGTCACTTTCTTGCAGTAAAAATAGGCAAACTTCGTACAATATATATGCTAATTAATGCATTCTATTTTGAAGAATGTACCAAATTCTAATGTTCTTGTGGCACGTTAACAAAGTCATTGACTATGCATGTGATATATAGTCATGGTATGCATGGTTATGAATTAATTTAAATTATAACTTAAACTAGTTAAAAAATTAAGTGGCCTAAGTCTCTTATTATGTATGTACGTGACGTACTCAATTAATTGAAGCTAATCTACAATGTGAAAAATTATCTTAGACCAGCTCTATAAATTGAGCTTCATCTTCATTGTCCTTCTTCAAAATATCACCTCTCTAGATAGAGTTCTCTCTCTTTCCTTCTTTCTATCAAGATGGATAAGAAAATAAGCAATAATTCTCAAGATGCAGAAGTGAGGAAAGGGCCGTGGACTATGGAAGAAGATCTGATTCTTATGAACTATATCGCGAATCATGGCGAAGGCGTCTGGAACTCACTAGCTCGTTCTGCCGGTAAATATGCGCCTATCTATATGTTGTTACATTATTAGCTAGTTTAACATATGTAAAAGGTGCACGATTTTCATTTTCCCCCCTTTTTTCTGTTTTTTTAAGAGAACACCTTTGCTTGTTTTCAATCTAGAGAAAAGGGAAAACCCTAATGAACAAATTACACAGTGTTTGTTTACCATGTTTTTCTAGGGCTCAAGCGTACTGGAAAAAGTTGTCGTCTCCGGTGGTTGAATTACCTTCGACCGGACGTTAGACGAGGAAACATCACGCCGGAAGAACAACTTTTGATCATGGAGCTGCATGCCAAGTGGGGAAACAGGTAAATTGTTAATATTATATATAGTACTAGGGTTTGTTAGATGCACACATTTGTTGATTAAAAAACTTCCCAAAAAAAAAAAAAATCTATCATGTTTATGTCAAAGTTAGCTAGTTTATTCTCCTCCAAGATTTTGATCGCACGTTTTTGCGAATTTGCTTGAAGTTGTGAGATGAAATAGGAGCCACCAATTCCTTTAAGCCTCGTGCCATATAGAAGCCACTTATTCCTTTAAGCCTCGTGCCATTTTGTGCTCTGAAACCCCATATATAGATTTAGGAGAGAGACAGAAGACAGTGATCTTCTGTACTTCCTTCAAATTGAAGCATGTGGAATTATCAATCATTGGCTGCAAAGAATCATCAATTCAATAGGTTTTCATGGCCACAAAAATTATTGATTATTCCATTTTTCCTTTAAAAAAAGAAAAAAAGAAAAAAGTGTGTTTTTTGCTTTACAGAACCCTTATCATTTGAAAATAGAAAGAAAGAAAATCTTGATTTAGGTTTTAAGGGATATTAAGGTGTGTTATCCTCCTGATGGATCCATATTAATTTCTTGATTAAAAAGACTAATGTTTTCTTAATTTAGTTTATTTATATGTAAAATGGTTTCTATTAACAAAGATGACTTTGAGAAGTTAACTTGACAAAAGTACACTTTCGTTCACGATTAAAAAAATAAAAATGCAATTAAGTACTTTTCATTTCAGTATGTGTGTGTATATATTATATACGTAAATATAAACATACCAAATCAAGTGCTAAAAGGGGTGCTTAGGTGGGAGGCCATATGGTTCTGATATATATATATATATATATTTCTTTTTCCTGAGAGATGGGATAATATAAAAACACGTTGTGAAGATAAAATTTTCTATTTTAAGTAGAACGCAATATTGAATTAGTCACATGTAAACCCTTCTTAGCTATGAGTTGAAAAGAGCAGCTCCAGCTTGCCAGTTGAAATAGACAGCTACCGCATTTGTTTTGGCTCTTTAGGACAAAGTGGGTCCTCCGCAGTCGATTTCTGCATAATAAATATATATTTTACTGTAGATACATAGTGACAATAGTATAATATTGCATGAAATGAATGTCGAAAATAATTTTTTTTTTGCCATAAAAAGAATTAATAAATAAATTCCTTTCAAAATAAATGTTTCAAAAAATTAAATAAATATAAAATGGAACATTTTTTACACTTTTTAAAACCGTATCTCCATGGAATTAGAAACTGTGTGCTTTTAAAAGAAAAAAAAAATTAATTTTGCGTATAAAAATCTTTATTAGATAGAATGATAATTATTATTTTTTAAACATTATTAAAAGGCCTCTCTCGTCTCAGACTAATAGGAAAAAGCAAAAGAAGAATTTCGAATTGAAATTTCAAACTTCGACATGATCCCCGAGAAGCAGAAGTCTGTATGGAACTCGCTATGGATGATTCAAAACTAGCAAACCTTTAGATGATCTGCATTGTGCTCCCGTCATTCTTTCATGCATGCAAAGAAGCCAATATCATATTTCCATCTTCTCAACTGAACCATCTTTTTCCTTGAATATATCTGCAATATATATATATATATTGTTTGAAAGATTTGTTTTTGCAGTTGCATTCTGCTTGAAAAGTACTTATGTATTCACGCAAAAATCTACACGTTTTGAAACTGAGGGCTAGAAATTCACTAGAAGCCAGTGGAGTTTCCTTTAAATATATTGGAGATTGTCAACAACTTTCAATTTAGACCACAGAACATGCCCGGCTTTCATTTTCCACCACAAATTTTTGAAGAAAATTGCAGTCAAGTTATATTATCGTTGCCCACCCGGCCCCACATTGACATGTAAAATATACTCGACGTGCATGTTGTAATTAAAATTGAATAAATTTTCTTGTACAGGTGGTCTAAAATCGCTAAGCATTTGCCTGGAAGAACGGATAACGAGATTAAGAACTATTGGAGGACTAGAATTCAGAAGCACATTAAGCAAGCTGATCAGACATTCATAGGACAAAGTAATCCTGAACAAACTCATCATGAACAAGCAAGCACAAGCCAAATCTCTAGCTCTTGCCCTCCTCATCATGACCTTCCCATGGAGACCTACTCTCCGCCCTCGTTTGACGACCACATGGAAACTTTCCATGCACCTTTCCCTACTGAATCAAATGACAACATATGGAGCATCGAGGATCTTTGGTCTATCCAGTTACTTAATGGAGATTAATTAAAGATATATTAATTATGCATGCATTGTTATGAATTTTGAAAAAAAAATAAGAAAAAGAAAAATCTCTATTATGAATTACTTCTGTCTTAGTTTCTCCAGTGGATCTGCTTAATTATAATTATTATTTCGAGTACTGTTGACTGTAATATGATGATGATGATGATGTATGAGAACTTATATATATATAATATCTGTCTATATAATATATATAGTTAATTAATGGGATTATGATCTTATGATTAACTATTTGTTCTTGAATCTACTGCAGTTTGCATGTTAAGATTTTTCATTCCTTAAATCAAATAATGTTACGTACATATATATGAAGATATTTTAGTTAGGTTTAAGGACAAGTCATGTTCAAACTAATAATGTCTTTTGTCTTATTTATGTAATCCAAACTAATGCAGCGTTTATAACTTAGCCAACTTGTCTTAAATCACTTTTTTGAACTATCATTTTCGTTTTGCTTTGCACCAGATCTGATTAGATGGTTCTTCTAATCACTTTGTACTTGCAATATAAATCCGGGCTTCCACTTTTTCAACGGTTAGAGTACACTAACAATATAGTTAGAAAACAACAGTTATGTCAGATGGCGATAAAGTACGTGTATTTTGATAATTGACATGTACATCAAATCCGGCTTTCACTTTTTCAACGGTTGGAGTACACTAACAACTTAGTTAATTAGAAAACAACAATTATGTCAGATGGTGATGAATTCGTGTGTTGATAATTGACATGTACATCAAACGAGGCTTTTACTTTTTCAACGGTTAGAGTATACTAACGACATATAGTTATAAAACAACAGTTATGTCAGATGGCGATGAATTAAAGGTGTTGATGATTGACATGTACTTGGAAACCGACCCTATAGATATTTATATGCATGCACGCAATGTAAGTTATGTAAATGATCTTATGCGTATCATTTAAAAGGTGGATATTCTAGAATTGGATTGCAAGATTCATGCGGGAAACAAATACCTAACGGAAGACATAGAAATTAGGCACGTGTAAAGGAAGAATAACTATTTTTGGCAAAATTCAATTTTGGCTTTCTATATTCGTGTATTTATTTGCAAGAAACTTGTGGAAATAAACTCGACCGATGCCTAACTCTGTAAATGCATGCCCATGGGGAGATGTTGACGTGGTCCCATGTTTAATTATTTCAAATTCCCTTTTTCAACATTAGACTTTAATTTCACAAATCACAACCTTCCTAATCAACAACATTAAAGTTTTCGCACTATTCATTCATATTGTGATTGCATCCCTCTACACGTTACTCAATGTTCCAACTAAAAAAAATCTGCCATTACGTGTTAGACTTTGCATTAATATTAAGAAAGTGCGTTAGCTGATTCTCAATTATAGATCATAAGACTTTCTTAATATACAGTAATGATTCATATCAAAACATAAGCGTGCCAATTAAACTTTCTATTATCAAGAAAAATTACATTGTCGAACGTTGTGGTTCCGGATTAATTAATCTATCTATATAGTATAAGTTTACAATTGGCAGATGGCCAAATTAATTCCAATTCATCTTCCACTGTCATCATATAGGGGTCTTATTTGGTAGTATTAAATGGGAAGGCATGGAAATTCTCTAGAATCTTTAGAAGAAAGCAAAGAGGAAATTGTGTTGTGGGCTTTCATTGTACCCAACTCATACAAATGAAACTCTCTCAATTCTTGGCCACAAGTTTTTTTTTTTTTCCATCACGTGTTTAGTGTGAATTTCACTTGGAAACACACAAGGGATAAATCCCACGTGAAACACAATTAACTCCCACATGACGTGTTGGACATGGATGGATCTGGCTATGTCAAAATAGAAGTAGCGGGTAACTGAAGAAGATATCTCTACAGTATACAGTATACGCAACTCTCATAAAAATATGAATGTGATCAACCAATTAATCTCGTAATAGTTTAATTGTTCCAAGAAAAGGTAAAAATCCAATCTTTTAATGAATAAGATTGGTTGTATATATCTAGTTACACAGCATCGAATGGTATGATGAGTAAGATTTTAACTTTTTAATGTTATTCATTCATCTAGTGCTGTGTAATCGACACAAGACGAGTTAGTGTGCGTCCAATTTTATTGTGGGCCACAATAGAATCAGCAAGTTAGGCTTTTCATTGGGACCACTTGAATTCTCTGAAAAGTTTGTTGAAGCGTGTGAGCATTTTAGCCAATTAAGAAGAGGTGGCAACTAATTGGATTTTGATTCGACTATCTTTTGAGTTTGATTCTATTACCGTTTAATGATTTGGTAAATCTGATTCGGACAATATGTGAAGTGCAGCATGTGTATAGATCGAGGCTTGCTTTAACTTCTTCCTAATAGAGTTCGGAAGCGCCTACTCATTTAATTTTCCTTTTTATTTAATTTCCATGATTACAAAGTTATGACTTAGGTTAATTTTTTTTATTTTTTGTGTATATATATATCTTTCATTGTTCAAAGAGAGTACTAAGGAAAAAGGACGGTCGTAAGTGGCCGAAATATGATTTTGAATTGAAATGTCTCGGGTGTTTTGGCGTTACAAAAGTCACAGATATAGCAACAGTAGATAAATGAAACGATACTTTGAAAACTGAACTGTGCTATTGTTTTGTTTGAGAACTTCTATTCAGAAAGTATAATAATAACAAAGAAATGAAAAATGGTATTGGTAGCAAGCCCCAAGCCAAAGTTAGCAGCCTCCGAGTCGGTCCGTCTATGGTGACCTAAGAACACCATTTAGGGTGTCCAAAGGGGTATGTGGCAGCCTCTTATTGGATATATTGGGTGCCCCCAATACATCCAATAAGATGCTGCCACTGCACCCTTTAAACGTCATTTTATAGTGTCCTTAGGACACCATAGAATATCAGGCCCCTTAGTAAGGGATTGACCCATGGGGCCACAAGCTGGCATCCCAACAGTGTGGGCTCGTGACCAACCACCCTAGGGGCCTCGTAACGTCAAAGGCAGCTAACCTCTATCATTGAGGTCAACATTCAACTCAAGTCAGCTCTTGAGATCAGCTTACAACCTATTGCGTATTCACAACGCCTCAACATTTCAACTGATGAGGTCGCAGGTCTAAAGGACCTGGGATCCAAGCAGTTACCTCACACTTGCCAACTGTGATACAACTTGTAAGCCAACTTACATACCCTTATCCTTTAATGGAGGAGGTACAATGGCATTAAATGCAAAGATAGTTTTTGTCCTTTGCATGACATCATTTAGTTAACAAATAATCAACAAAGCTGGCACTTAACACCAACTAATTGCACTTACAAAGCTTCTCATTGATTAGGCATTAAATGTTTGCAATCATTATTTGCTAATTCATATATTATAAATAGAGAGAGATCCACAAGAGACGCAGATCCTCCTCACGTGCAACAAATCTTTGTTTTCTTCACATTTATTTCTCTCATAACTCTTTCCATAAATTCACCAAACTTACCAAAGTTTTCACATTTATTGCTCAAATTAATCCAAACACAAATTTCCCGCACAAACAAATTCATTTGTTAGGTCAAAACTAAAATTTGACATCAAAAAATGGATATCAACCACATTTTCAAATAGAAAAATTGAACAAAAATAAAATTCCATATAGCAAAAGTCAGAAATGTCTTTTTTTTTTCTTTTTTTTTTTTATTTTTGAAACTCCAACTATAACAACAATGGATATATGAATGGATGAAATTGCCCCTGATTTTATACACGGACACCCGAGAATATCCCCAACTCCATTCTGACGAGTATTTAATACACCTCTTTCCTGCGTACGTGATATCCCATCTTCCTTAGTATGGGTTTTTGAAATTTTTTGTCAAAGCATAGGGAATAAGAGTGTTTACAGATTTCTCCCCTTCAAGGTTGAGTGTTTTCTTTGCAAATGTAGTCGAATTTCTCAGCCACGTTTCTAATCTCAATTTGAAAGCTTTTCTTGGAAGATTCACACTTTTCAAAACATCCAAGACATGTCTAATCGGATTGATACATACAAGCCGCGTTACTTAAATTGAAACTAAGGAAATCATGGGTATATGTGTCAATTTAATGGTCGACTATTGCATATACAGACATAAAAAAATTTCTTGACGTTTTCATCAATATATAGTTGCCTTTTGTTGTTTGTGGAAATCTCCCTTTCAATCAGATAATATTATAAATAATCTGATGTAAACACAAGGGAGGGAGTGGGCATTTGGTCTAGTGGTATGATTCTCGCTTTGGGTGCGAGAGGTCCCGAATTCGATTCTCGGAATGCCCCATTTGTTTTATTTTTTTGGGCTGTTGCACTGAAATAATTGTGGGCTAGGCTTCTGTTTTTCAGTGAATCATTTTGGATTGGGCTTTTGTTACTAACTACTGAGGTTTTAGAAACCTCGGTCCATTTAGGTTTCACATTTCCCCGTCGATCCTCGGAACGGCACTTTTTTTTTTTTTTTTGTGGGGGTGGTACAATTCAATACGTTGTTAAAATCATGAAATTACCCGTATATCCGGACAACATATCATCTTCCTTCTTTTGAGTTTCGATTCGGTGATTCACCCGCGCCGACACTCTGCAATGGCACAATGGCTTCAACGCTATCCTCAATTATCCTCCGTTCACCCACCCGAAATACAACCTATGCAGTTTATCGTGCAGTTCCTTCGGTTTCCATACAGTCCATCGATTTCTCCCTTAAACCCACCTCTAAACACGCCGCGCCACCTTCCTCCGACCTCTTGCAGCCGTCGATGCCCCCGAGAAAGTCGTGGAGCTTGTCGATCAGATCTCCAATCTCACCGTCGCCGAAGCTCAGAAGCTCGTTGAGTACCTCCAGGACAAGCTCGGAGTCTCCGCCGCGTCGTTCGCACCCGTAGCCGCCGTCGCCGCCGCTCGGGCGCCGAGGGAGCTGCTGAGGCACCCGCTGTGGAAGAGAAGACGGAATTCGCTGTGGTAATTGAGGATGTGCTGAGCAATGCGAGAATTGCTACTATCAAAGCAGTAAGGGCTTTGAGGAATCTGGCATTGAAGGAAGCGAAGGAATTGATCGAAGGATTGCCGAAGGAATTCAAAGAGGGAGTGTTGAAGGACGAAGCTGAAGATGCCAAAAAGCAGCTGGAAGAAGCTGGCGCAAAAATCGCCATAGTTTAATGTTTTCAATTCACTGTTAAATTTTGTAAATTGGTGCTTAAAGTTGAGAACTCAATTGGGCGAACTCGGGGAGGAGAAGCTAAACTTAGGTGTAGTATTATTTTGTTGTATGGGAGTGCTTGGTGGATACGAAATTACGAATCTGGAATTCTCTTTCAAATTTCTCTGTTTTTCTGCTTCTTTGAAAGGGTTTCATGTTTATGAATTTGTGGTAACCCTTCGTCTCCTCCGATTGAGTTCAATATTGCCAAAGGCATTTCCTTAAAAAGAAAATAACAATAATAATAGAAATAATAATAAGATAATAATGAGAGGTGAATGAAAAATAGTAATTCTAAATTGGAATTTTTTTTTTTAATAATGTTCAAAACTTTTGGCAAATCCAAAAAGAGTTAATTCCACAAATCGTCCCCATCCTTTGAGTTTAGTCTCGATTTCGTCCCCAACTTTTATTTTGACACCCACAGCTCCCAACCTTTAAAAAATACACAGAAATCGTCCTTATTTCTCCTATTCCGCTAAATTTTTATCAAAATAACAATTATTCCCCCATAAACATTTTAAATTTTTTAAAAAGGTTTAAAATTAATAAAAAACTAAAAAAAACCCACCCACCCACCATGTAAAATTTTTTTAGTTTTTTATTATTTTTAAACCTTCTAAAAAATTAAATTGTTTATGGCGAGTATAATTATCATTTTGATAAAAATTTGGCAGAATAGTAGAAATAGGGACGATTTGTGTGTATTTTTCAAATATTGGGGGCTGTGGGGTGTCAAAACAAAAATTGGGAACGAAATCGAGACTAAACTCAAAGGTTGGGGACGATTTGTGAAATTAACCATCCAAAAACTTCTCTGGCCTAGAGGCGCGGGATATGTCAGATTGTGGGTTCTCTCCAGCAAGTTCAAAACTTCTCGGCCTCGAGGCGGGGAATGGGTCACATTGTGGGTTCTCTCATGTGGCGTGGCCTGCTTCAAAAAGTTTTTTCCAGAAATTCTTGAACATTTTACTATTTTTAAATCAACAATAATAATCACTAGAAATGTAGAAGTTGAACAAATAGCACAAATACCTTATTAGGCTACAATTTGTTTACTGCTATAGTTGGTGAAATTATTTTAGCAGCGTGGAAGGAGATGAGTTTTGAGTTATTTTCCGCTGTTCATGTGGAAGTGCTGGAATGAGATAAACCTTTGGGCTTGGGCCTTTGAAGGGTGTGAGTCCAATTCAAAACAGCTTCTGTTCTGTTTTAAGTGTTGCTGGATTTCTAACTAAGTAAAAAGTCGCCAATTGCATTGGACAACATAGGGATACGCGTCAATGCGTATACAGTCAGAGATGGAAGAAACCCACTGCAAGTTCGATGAATGCGTGGCTCTACTCATTTTGGGTTGCAAACTGTAGTGGAGGAAGGTTTCCAAATTGAATCTATTGGAACGTATTGCTCTTTGGTCATGGAGGATATTGATTTCTAAGATATCATAGCGACAAGAGTATTATTATTATTAAGATCATATTCCTTATGTCTCAATTTTCTCTTCCTGTTGCATTGCTATCAATAGATTTGGTCTCGATAGAGGTTTCTCTTTTGTTTGGAGAGAGTTGTCTCTCAATTTTATTATTACTCATTTTATTGTGGCTTACCTGAATTAGCTAAATTTATGTTTAAAAAAAATCAGTATCATTCTCAAATGATTCTTTTTTAAAAACCTACTCACCTACAAAAGCAACAATTTACGGAGAAATTTTGTTGTGTGGCCATTGAAAGGAAGGTTTAGCCTCTTAACTCATGTACTACAAATTTTGGCTTTATTATTATTTCTTTTTCTCATCAATAGCTTTCAATAAGGGGTTACAAAATTGATAAATTCAAAATTTATCATATGATATGATGATGACAGATACAAGTCACTGTCTAGTTAAACATTGCCATTTATTTCTTTCTATTCATAGGTCTTGGGAACCCGAAAAAGGCAACAAAAATGACAAAACTCATCAATGTTTTTTTACTTTCTTCCTTTTGTTTTACTTTTTTCCTTTTCTTTTTGTTATATATATATATATATATCTTCAAGTGGGATAGTCTATTTTTAGATTTGGACGGGAAAATTTCACTTGCCAAATCTGAAATTTCTTTTTTTTTTTTAAGTTTGTGTTTATTGAGCAACGAAAAATTGCATCCAAGGCATTGGGACCAATCACGTATTAATTGAGACTTTAAAACCGTTTTTCGTTTCCCAGGCACACATTCATGTGTGCTTTGGAAATTCAACTATTAAATATTATTAATGGATGCAAGGCAGCCGTCGCCTTGCAACCTCATTTCTATTATTTTTTTTTACCTTTTTATTATTTTCTTTTAGTTTTTTTTTTCAAAGAAAGTTTTTTTTTAATTTATTATTACTTATGTTCCATCAAGAATTATGTTTAATTTCTTTTTTGAATTTAGAATTATTTTTTTAAAACAATACTTTCTATCTTTGTATCCTATGTTTTGAAATCTAAGGAAAATCTCCCTTATTAATTACTTCTTGAACTAATTTGTATTCAACACATAATCAATCTATTTTAAAAATTGCAAGAAATGATTCATATTTTAAATAAATTAGCATATCTATGTATATCATAATTACATAATGTCATCTTCACCATTTAATGTGTCATAAATAAAGTTGAATTTGTTAATTATTTTTTTACATTAATACTTATATATATTGATTTTTCTATCGCATGCCATTTTTTTTCAAAGAATTATTACTTCACATCCCATAAAAACGGTCTTAGTTTCATTTTTTTGTGTGAAATTATTGTCCACTTTAGTTAGTTAGTTTTTAAATTTTCTTATGTGCCCCTATTTAATATGCATTGAGATTAATAAATAAGAACTAATAAAGTTGAATAACAATTAAATGAAGGGTATATATTATGAAAAATGTTCATAAATTCTAGTTTTCTAAAAATATTAATTGGACTTTTTAAAATTATGTGAAAAATAATATGGAACTTTTTTTACGGGACGGAGGCAGCATTATTTATGCTTTAGAAAAATTTATGGTTATTTTTACATTTTTTTTGGTATTTACAAATTTTAATTGGAAACTAATGAAATCATGGCTAAGTTTTTTGTTTTTGTATTTTATTTCTTGGAAACTAAATGAACATGCACATTATTAATTAGTTCCCGACCAATTTCTATTTAACTTAATTGTAATTAATCGGTTCTAAAAATAATATTTAACAATACATGTAAAAAATAAGTTAGCATTTTAATTAAATGTGTTATAAATCAAATTGTATTTTATTTATTATTTTTTAGTTGGAAAAATAAGTTGGCATATTAATTATTTTTTATTACCCTTTTAGAATTGTGGTTTAAAAAAAAAAAGTGAATTTCAAAAAGTTAAATAAGTTCATCAAGCAATATTCATGGTTGGCTACTTTGTAGACTTTTCTCTATATATTTTTTTATTTTCTTAAAAATTATAATTATTTGTCCTTAAGAAACAATATAACAATTTTATTTTGCTAATTTAGAAAAAATTTCATTTTAATTAGAAGCTAATGACATTGCATTTTTTTCCTTTTGGCAAAAAAAATCTGTCTTTATTGCTTTATTTATTTTTTACGTGCGTATAATAATAAAATTTTGAATCATTTTTATTTACCAATTTTCAAATTTTTGGTACTAAAAAAAGCTACCCATGAATTCATGAATATTAAATAACTTCACTAAATAATATAAAGGATTAGCTGCTTATGTGCTTTGTTATAAGGTTTTCTTTTTTCCCTCCTCCTTCTTTAAGATTATAATTGTTTATCTTTTGAAAAAAACTACAATTGGTACCTTATATAACCATTTTTCGTTTCCAAGGCACACCTTACCTTATATAACCATTTTTCGTTTCTAAGGCACACCTTCACACGTGCCTTGGAATTCAACTAATGAGTATTCACGGCTGTCTTGCAACCTCTTTTTTTTTTTTTAAGTTTTTTATTCATTTCTTTTAGTTTTGTTTTTTGAAAGAATTTTTTTTAAATTTATTATTACTTATGTTCCACAAAAACTTATGGTTAATTTCTTTTTTTAATTTAGAGTTATTTTTTTAAAACTGTGTTTTCTATCTTTGTATTTTATGCTTTGAAAACTAAGAAAAATACCCTTTATTAATAACTTCTTGACCTAATTTGTATTCAACATATAGTCAATCTGTTTTAAAAATAGCGTTGGATGATTCATATTTTAAATAGATTGTCATATTATGTATATCATAATTACATGATGTCATCTTCACAATATAATATATCATAAATTGAGTTGCATTTGATAATTTTTTTTTTTTGCGTTAATACTTATATATATTGATTTTTCTATAACTTGTCATTTTTCAATGAATTATTACTTCTCATCCTATAAAAAGGTCCCCATTTCATTTTTTGTCCCAAATTATTGTCCATTTTAGTTAGTTAGTTTTTTTTATTTTCGTAAATGCTCCTATTTAATCTGTATTAATTTTAATAAATAAAAACTAATAAAGTTGAATAACAATTAAATGAAGTGTATATTATTGAAAAACGTTCATAAATTCTACTTTTCTCGGAATATTAATTGAAATTTTTAAAATTATGTGGAAAATGATATGAGACTTTTTTTACGGGATAGAGGGCGCATTATTTATGCTTTAAAAAATTTATGGTTATTATTATTTTTGTATTTACAAATTTTTTATTGGAAACTAATGAAAATATGGTTAAGTTTTTTGTTTTTGTATTTTATATCTCGAAAACTAAATGAACATACACTTTATTAATTAGTTCCTGACCAATTTCTATTTCACTTAATTGTAATTAATCAATTCTAAAAATAATATTTAACGATGCGTGTAAAAAATAAATTAGCAAATTAATTAAATGTGTTGCAAACCAAGTTGTATTTTATTAATTATTTTTTAGTTGGGAAAATAAATTGGCATATTAATTATTTCTTTATTACCCTTTTAGAATTGTGGTTTAAATTAAAAAAAAAAAGAATTCCTAAATGTTAAATAACTTCATCAAGCAACATTAACGCTTGACTGCTTTGTAGACTTTTCTTTCTATCTTTTTTTTTTATTTTCTTAAAAATTATAATTAGTTGTGCTTAAGAAACTATATAATGATTTATTTTAGTAATTTAGAAAAATTTTTAATTTTAATTAGAAATTGATGACATTACATTTTTTGTCTTTTAGCGAAAAATGTGCCTTTATTTCTTTATTTATTTTTTACGTGCCAATAATAAAAAAAAATTTGACTAATCCTTATTTACCAATTTTTAGATTCTTTGTGTTATTAAAAAAAAATTTAACTATGAATTCATTAAATAGCTGCTTATTTGCTTTGTTGTAGATTTTTCTTTTTTTCTCCTCATTGTTTAATATTATAATTGTTTATCTTTAGAAAAAAAGCTATAATTAACTTGAAAAATAATAATTAATTATTTTGCTATTTTAAAAATTTTTTAATTGAAAATTAATGACATTATGTTTTTTATTTTTCCGCAAAAATATGCCTTTATTTGCTTATATTTTTTTCATGTGCCAAATAATACAAATTTGACTAATCGTATCATAATATGTTACACTACATATACTATGGTTCGTATTTATAATGATTTGAATAATATTCATAATCGTATAATAAATTTTGTAAATTATGATTCTCGTGCATTGCCCAAATGATTTAGAAAATATATGGTGATTTAGAAGTTGAATAATGTACATAGTTGTAAAATATATTTGACATATTACCTTTTATTTCTTAAGTACTACCAAAGATTTAGAGCATTTCTAAGAGACTTTTTAACTCGAATATACTCTTTACTTTATAGAGTAAATGTATAAAAATATGCTTTAACAAATTCGTTAAATTAATTTTTAGAAATAGAGAGTGTGATTTCACTCTTTAACTTTTATTAACTCATGATATTGATGCAATCGGGGAGGGGCACGATGGGGGAAGATCCCTGTAACTTGCCCCATTTTACAAATTTCTTTTCTTTTCTTTCTTTTTTTTTTTGCCCCAACAGAGTTTAAGTGATAAATGTTTGAGGTTACTCATAAAAGTTAATAGGCTTGATTCACCGCAATGTAGATTACTTGTGGTTTTTTAAATTAAATAATAATAAATTATTTTTAATAAAACGGGTTTTGAGGCGGGGCAAGCCAAAAACCGTCCCCGCCCGCCAAGCATTCAGGGGGCTACTGGACGCCCGTTTGCACTCATTCTTAGCAAGACGGGTCTCGACGGTTTTCGAATTTTTATTAACTCAATATCATTTATTAAAACTTTTTTAACATATTTATCAAGTACATTCATTCTGATTTATTATATTAATTTATCATTTGTAAATCGATGTCATTACAATATTCATGGTTATAAAATATATAATTTTTGATTAAATCATTTTTATTTTTATAGAAAATAGCCTCTTTTTGGTTCCGTGCAATGCACGAGTAATATACTAGTATGAATATAAAATGTGTGAGTCGTACGAAAATGGCAATAGATGGCACAATAATTACCATTTTATTACTCCTTCTGTCCCAAAAAGATATTCCTCATTTCTATTTTTATTTGTTCCAAATTATATTCCCCTTTATTAAGTTAAATTTTTATTTTTTTAATATATCCTCATTTGTAGTACATAGTAATCAACAGTAAAGAACAACTTAAATAAAATATTAAATAAGTCAAATGGTATATTAGAAAATATATATTAAATTGTATATTTTCAATAACATTAAAATGATATTTTCTTAATCTATGTGAAAAATGAAATAGAAATGTCTTTGTGGAACAGAGGGAGCAAGTCTTTTCCATAATTTTTTCGAGAACTTGCTAGTCAACTAAGCCTTCCTTCTAGGGCCTGACATTTTCCATTGGACCATGTACCCAATCCAATTGAGGATTTATGAAAAATGAAATTTGGAAAAAAAAAATTTCTTAAAATCGATTATGAGATTACAATGGTCTAATTTCAAACTTTTCGATTTTGGTTGGTGGACTACACGTCACTATTAATATATAAAAGTCAAATTAATGTATTTTTATTTTCACGGTCACTTCTCTCTCGATATCTCTGCACACCATTTGTAACTGATGTTTTTTGAACCTTAAACAATCTCCATTTATCTGTTGCCTCTTGCTCTGTTAGTGATTTGTTACCGCCGGGAAACACTCATAAGTAACTTTGTTGTCGGATCTGAGTTTGCTTAGACCCTAGCAAAATTAGGTAAATTCATCTCTTTTCCTCTTCTCTCTCTAAAATATATTCTTTTTATTTCTTAATTTTGATTGTAAGCTCTTTATGACGGATAAGAAGTATTAATCATGTAATCATCTTTCCTTACAGGGCCAACGCCTTTATTTTTTGATTTTTTTTTTTTTGTAATTAACTAAATCTTTAATTCATTTTTCCACTATAAATCTTATGGCCCTTATGTTTATCGCTCTTTGATTGAGAAAGTATAAGACGATTTTATTTTAAGTGATATCTATTCACTTACGGCAATATGGTTTGTGGTTCTTGTAATTTTATTCTCCGTGAGACGAATAACACTATCCACACCGTTGCCACTTATTCTCTATCCTTGAATTTTAATTATAATCTTATCAACAGTGTTCCCATGTTCTTAAGCTCGGTAATTCGCCAAGATCAATGAAACAACATAATTCCTTAAAAAATGAAAAAGAAAAGAAACTAGTAGTTCGGTTAATTGAACACAACAGTAAAATCACTTTTAATGTAAATAAAGTTCTTTTTACTTTTTAAAGTAAATCTTGGCTGAATATTTGAAAAAGATCTAATGCCAGAAGTTTATTTGACGTGTCAGACGCTTATGTGGCATGCATTTTGCACGCTACATAAGCGTCTAAGGCATAACACCGCCAAATGTCTAATATTATATCACTATTTGTGAAATGTTACCTTGACTGTCTCATTTCTCCCACATTGATGGCAGCATGTTTGGTCAGGCTTATGAGTTTTTAAATTAGCTGATAAGCAGAAAAATTCCAAACTCCAAACATCATTACTTATCCTTATTTTCGGAAGTACAAAAATTCAACATTCCCGTTTCACGTGAAATGGTCATTTTGGTAAAAGGCGAAGTTCCAAAAACGCAAAAAACCCTTTTCGACGTACGAGGTAGAGATTTTTTTATAGGTGTGTCCAAACAACTCAATAAGCTTTTTTATAATGCCAGCGGAATCATAAAAGAACCGCCAAGTGTTGGTAATTCACGCTAATAACAGTCTCTTCAAATTTTATCCACTCGCCTTTGTTGTATGCCACATCGATTTAAGGGAGCCATAGTCCCACAAAGCTCCAAATAATTTATTACAGTGATGCATCGTCACCGCCTGAAAATTTTACACAGTCCTGATTATTTACCAAGTAATTACTTTTATTTTCGTTTGAAAGAAAAAGAATTTTTTTTTCTTTTTTCACTTTATGGCTATTCGTGTATTCTGTAGTAGCTCAAAAGTTGGTTCATTTCTCAGCTATGAAGTATAAACCCTAATTTTTGTCTATGGTATAAACTGTCGTTTCAACTGTTGATCGAGTTTTAAGAATTTTCTTGAAGGAAAGATGGCTTAAGGTATGCTTCCTCATCTGCACTTCGTAGTTTTTCATGTTAGCTGTTGTATTTAATACTTTCTTGAACTGGATTTATAGTATTATTACTTGCTTGTTGAATGTTATTTGTGGCTTCGATTTTTTTTTGGGGGGGGGGTTCTTGCGTGTATGCTTTCTGTTGGTATTTCCCTGTTATATAGGAGGGGAAGCCTTAAAAAGAATTTGAGTTTCTTGGATTTGATGTTCTAGAACTGCTGCTTCTGTTATTTATTTGGTTTCGTTTTTTGTTGTTGGTACAGGTTTTCAGTCCTAGAGTTAAGGGAGAAGTAGTGAAGAAGGAATTCTTGAGGGCGAGTCATCAATTTTGGACTCTTTAGATATGGCATCTTCTCAAGAAATTGAAGCTGCTCGGAAAATTCTTGCTAGAGATATGGGTGCTTCGGCTGAAGCGGAAATAAGAGGTTCTGGTCCTAAACCGGAAAAGAACTGCGGTCTGGATGCTCAACTGGAAGAGAACCTGTTGAAGCTGGTAAGTTCTGATTTGAACAGAGATGATGGTTCTGTTGTTACCAAAAAGGTTCTTGAGACAGAAACAGTCGTGGAGACTGGCTTTGAGGAGATAGCATCAGGTTTAGGTGTTGAGAATGGAAAAAATGAGGCCAAGAATATGAATGATGTATCAAATGTTTACGTAACTGATTCTGTGAACAAGGGGGAGTCTCTTGGAAATGGAATTAATCTTGCTTTGCAAGATAGTGGTTTTCCAGATGGGGTTGATGCTAAAGAGAAACAATTAGATGATAAAGATGGCAAGGGCTGTGGTGCAGATGATACAAAATCTATTGTTGGTCATGGTGAAAGATTGAGAGCCACCTCTTCTGATATCGATAAAAATGCAGGACAAACAGGGGAAGAACTGGGGAAGGTGAGTGTGAATGAGAACACTGAAATTGTGGTAGCTGGAGATGAGGAAAGGCTGAATGAAGAAAAAATATTGGGCGACAAGCATGAGTTTCGGGCAGGAGATCTTGTTTGGGCTAAAATTAAGAGTCATCCGTGGTGGCCTGGACAGATTTATGATCCGTCGAATGCTTCACAAATTGCTGTTAAGCAAAAGCAGGTTGGCCGTCTGTTGGTGGCCTTTTTTGGTGATGGTTCTTGTTCTTGGTGTTTGCCATCACAGCTAATACCTTTTGTGGAGAACTTTGAAGAGATGTCCAAGGACAGCAGTTCTAGGAGTTTTCTCAATGCTGTGCAGAGAGCTCTTGATGAGGTTTGTAGACTTGTGGAATCAAATATGACATGTAAATGTATACCAGAGGGACATAGATTTTCACTTTTAAGACGGCTTGCTTCAAATGCTGGGATAAAAGATGGAGTTCTTGTGCCAGAGGTTGATATTGGTCGCCTTTCAATTCCCACATATGTACCCACTGAATTACTAGCAAAATTGAGACATTTTGCACAAGCTGTTTCTGTTGGCAGTATGATTGAATTTGCAGTTTTGAAGAGTTGGCTTTCTGCCTTTTATCGCTCAAAAGGTGCATGGTTTTTACCTGTATATTTTGAGCCCTGTGAGATTGAAGGTATGGAAGATGATAGTAAAAACATGGATAAAAATAAGTGCAACAATGATGATGCGGTGATGAATGACTTTAGTATCCCAATTGAAGTCCCTATAGGCCGTCTTGAGTATGACTCACCCACAGCTGGTTCTGGGAATTCTGCAGCCCATTCCCATGGAAGGAAGCAAAAAAGTGTTGCTGAACTTATGAAAGAGAATCCTGAGGTTACCGCCAAAACTAAGAAGAGAACCACAGTCGAACAGGGGAAAGAATCTGGGAAGTCCACATCTGCCAAGAAGAGGAAGGGTAATGACAGGGGTGTACAGGATGGTGGCAATAGTGGGGCTTCTACACGGAAGAAGATTGTTGGAAAGAAGCAGGCTGTGATTCCTGAATCCTCAAAAGAATCGGAGAATAAATTTTCAAAACCTGGAAGTGATATTCTAGGTTTGGATGTAAAAACTGGAGACTCTTTGTTGAGCAGGCCAAATGAGAATAATGTCTGCGCTGAGGGAAATGTCAGTGGGGAAGCCAAAGAGGCCTCTGATAACTTGTCTTCTCCACGGGAAAGAAAGAAGAGCAAGTACCTATCTCCTCCTTATACAAATCTTAATTGGAGGGAAGGAAGGTCAAGCTTTAAGAAAGGATCGGGAACTGAATCTGAGAAAATTGGTAAGATAGCTCATGTTGAAGATGGGCCTTTAGAGAAATTGCCTAAGACACAACAGAAAGAAGTTAAAACATCTGGCAATGCAAGTGAGGCTGAGGCAGGTGAGGATCTTGGGAAGAATGTTTCACCATCTGCAGTGGATGTTAGTGTTACTGATATTTTATCTGAAATTCAGTCTGCAGCTGTTGATCCTATTTACCTGACTAAGATGAGTTCTATTGATAAAGTCTTGGAATTTAGTTCTGCTTTCAGAAGCTCAGTCTATTTACATGATCCGAATGACGAGATTTTTCATAAATGTCAATCAGGTGGGAAGAGAAAATCACTGCAATCTCAGCAAGAAGATCCGGGAGAGGATCTTACTTCTGGAACAAAGGCCAATCTGCCCGAGCTCAAAAGTGCCAAAGACGGGAAGCTAAAGAATGTTACCAAGTCTGATAAAAAGAGGCCAAAGAGGGCTGATGGGATTTCTGGCACGAAAGCTAGTGCGGATAAAGCAGACAGGAAAGACTTGTACACATCCCTTGTTATGACATTCTCACCTGGATTTACTTTGCCATCAAAGGATGATGTGATTCGGCAGTTCTGTAGGTTTGGCAGTCTGAAAGAACGAGAAACACAGGTGGTGGCAGATTCGCACTCTGTGCAGGTCGTCTTCTTGAGGGACTCTGATGCAAAAGAAGCCTTCAAGTACTCTATAAACCAAAATGCATTTGGTACGGAGAATGTGAACTACAAGTTGCAGCCTTGGTTGGTTGGTTCAAGATGTCATAAAAAAATCACTTCACCCCGTAAGAAAACCACAGAGAAGATGGGCAGGAGGATCAGCACAATGGTAGATAAAGAGTTAACTGATGTTGGCATCATAAGGCAGAAGGTTGAGACAATGGCAGAGATGCTGGAGAAGTGCAGTGGCAAAATTTCAACTGAGGATAAATCCAGCTTGAAGGATGAGCTAAAATCCCTATTGGAGAAGGTTGAAACTGCAGTGGAAAAGGTGGAAAAGATGGTTGAGAAATCAGCTGAGAAGGAAAAGGTAGAAGTATGAATTGGAGTTCTTTTTGACTAGGTTAATCTATAGATTTCACCCCCTTTGTTGTTTAGTCAGACTAGTGTCATGAACCAATGCTCTATTTCTCTATTTCTCTCTAGGATTTTGGGTATAATGGTAGGTAGTTGGAGAATAAAGTGTATTCGGTTGGTTTGACTCTTATCTAATCAGCACATCTAATTTGGTATCCCATCAGTTTATGTATTTCAATCTCTGATCCTTCCAATCCCTCCCTCAGTTGCATGTGCCTTTTCAGGTTGAATTTCTAAGATATCAGGCAGGCATGCATGCGTATTTAAAGATACATGCAAAACAGACATGGTTGCAAAATGATTTCTGTCTGGTTTTCTCATACGCAGACGTGATTGTTGTTTGTTTATGGTGCTACACATCATGTTACTATAACAGCATACAAGACTCTCCAGTCTCCATTTCTACAAGAAGTTAGAATCAAGAGGCACTTGTAATAATAATTTGATAAAATTGAAAATCCTTCTAAAGAAGATGCATTATTTCCAGAAGAAACTAAATGGCTAGCTCGCTTCTGCTCTCAGACAAGATCAACTCCTAATGCCAAGACAATCATCTCGTTGGTTATGTTGGGAATTAATGTAAATTCCCTGATTACGCACGCAGGATCGTTGTTTAAGGAATTTAATGAGACAAGGGAAAAATAAAAGAACGAAGACAAATTTACGGACTATCAAAACTTTTCACTATATGATTCAAGTCGCTACAACCATATAGAATTTCACTCACCAACCCGCAACCCCCAAGTATTACAAGAAAAATACTCAAGTTTTACAGCACCTAAAATTTCTACTCTTTGAACAAAGCTCAAAGAGTTACAAGAAAAACTCACAAGATGCTAAGCTGGCCAATTTTTCTCTCAAAGACTCAAGTCACTCTTGTACATAAAAGAAGAGGAAAACACATCTATTTATAGGCTTTGTTTACTTGGAAGATAAGATAATTCCTTCTAGGATTTGGATTCCTTTTCCTCCAAGAACTCTTCTTTTTTCCTTTTCCTTTTCCTTTTCAACTTTGGATTATTTTTGACAATAAATCCAACAGGTTATGCTGCACGGGTAATTGAAGTCGAAAGTTTTTTTTTAAACCCACAATTTATTCATATTAAATTTTCACATTTAGTCCATTTTGTCCATTGTGTTTGATACCAGTGACACCCATATTCAATTCGTCTTCTGGTGACATAAAAATTACCACTGACACCCTTGGTCAACACAGAAGATACATCCCCAATCCCTTCCATATTTCCTCTATACGCACATCCAAGAAGTTCACATTATTCATTTGAATTTGAATAATGATATTACCATTGCCGATGATAACTATTTTGTCCATTTTGTTTTGCATTCACAGGAGATATTTATTCTTTTGCTCAAAATCAAAATTCACAATTAAACACAGCACATCTTAACACAGTTATTATGTTGATATATTTATCCATAAACTTGCTCTATGGAAAAATTTTCAATGAATATCGTGATACTCTCTTAAAATGAGCATCATCTCACAATGATGTGAAATTCACTGTATGTGGGTCATCTCCCATTTGGGATGAATGCATATTTTAAGAAACGGGCACAATGTTGATTGGAACAAAACTCCTTACTCTAATTTAAATAATGATTGTATGAATATATTGTACCCATTTAAAAAAAAAAAATGTTTGCTGAGTGAGAGACATTTTGGGAAATAACTTTAATTCCCAACATTTCCATTGCTTTTAATCCCTTTCCTCTGCAAGTAATGCACAATAGTGTACCAGACCAACAATCACCTCTGAAATTATGGTAATCCTTTTCCCTTTTCATTGAGGCATTTCATTCTCTTGTTTTATACACTTGGCGTTTTTCATTATTATGTTTTAAGGTACATTGTGTATGAGGACTTTCTTTGTTTTCTAGATGAGAAGTCCACTTAAACATATTAGATTTTTGTTTCAACTCAACCTCGTCTAGTAGGTCGAATAAAAAGAGTAGATTAGCACACTTCAAGTTTCAAATTTTTGTTTCAACTCGACTTCGTTTTAGTCGGTCGAATCAAAAGTATAGATTATTTCACTTCAAACTTTTTTTAAACTAATTATCCAAAAAAAAAAAAGATTTTTCTTCAACAAAATTAACCTCTAAAATGAAACATTAGAACATACTTGTATGAAACTAAATAGAAACATTAATTCATTCAAACAAACAAATCTTATTGTCTGATGACTGTTCTTTCTGTTACCATAATCAATCTTAATGACATAATCAAAATGTGGAATTAATGGAATTTCTCTAGGATTTATTTCATTAATTAGTGTAATTAATTACTTAAACTAGATTATGAAGAATAAAAACAAAAAAACTCAAAAATAACTGTACAATGTTACAAAGAACGAGAGAGAGAGAGTCAAATTCTTCATTTCTGTACTAACATAAGCTCATACATCAAATCCAAATTCCATGGCTGAAGGGTAAAATGGACATTTACTATCACCCCCGAAGGCCTAGAAGGAGAAAAAAATTTGATGTTCAAAGAGTTTCTCAAGCAAGAAATAATTTTGAAAATATATATTTCCCTAATTATCCTTGGTTTCAAACGGAATTCCACTGAAAGATACCCTACCAAAACCCAAATGACCAATTTCATACAAAATTTCTTCTCCCTCAAACCCCGCGCTAAAATTGTCCGGTAGCTCATCATCTGGTGATACAATTTCCAACACTGTTCCTCCATTTACCCGTCCCTTTCCTGAAATTCCAAACGTGTCCCCACAACAATCGCTATAACTTCTCTCACATTTTCTCTTCCTCTCCAACCGCCGGTTCTTTTTGCCCCCGCCGAAGCACTTCCGGCCGACCATCCACGGGACCTTGATAAATGCCAGAGCGAGGAGGTTCACGACGGAGCAGGGGCAACAGCACACGGCGACGCAGTCCGCTATCACGCCGGCGGTACAAGATTTGCATGACTTCCCAGTGCAAGTGATGGGATCTATGCCGTCGTCATCCGCCGCATTCTGGTGTCGCCGGCTGTTTCCGTAGCTCTGTTTCTTCACAGAAATGGCGCCGTTTCTTGATCCCGGAGATTCCTCCATTTGATCTCACTCACCCTCTTGGAAAAAAGAAAACTGCAAAATGTAGAAAACCAACAAGCAATGTCAGCACTTCAAAAGACACATTTATAGGGGTCAGTTTCCTCTCTCCTACACTTGTAATTCAGAGTAATTGGTGATCTCATTTACGCAAGAAAGTGGATAAAACCAGTAACGGGTTGAAAAAGGAAAAAAAAAAAGGTGGTGTTGGGTAATAAATCAATCAGATTGCCTTTAACGTACAAGATTTGCTGATTTTCCATGCAAGAATTAATCTTGAAATTCCATGGAGGAATGTGTGTTTCCAAGGTCATCTTTGGTTAAGAAGAAGGGAAAGGAAGGGAAGGGCAGTGAAATGGCAATCTCACTTTACCCGCGTGAATTCCACTGTAAGAGAGATTCTGATGGTGTGATATTTCTTTCAGCAGAGGAAAATGGCAGATTATAGCAAAGTAGGACAGAAAATAGACTCACCTGAGAAGACTCAGTTTTCAGACTCAGAAAACTGGTCAGTTTTGCTTTAGTGCTTGCTTTGGTATCTCACTAACTATTTTAATATAGAAAGTCGCGTGGTGAATTATGTGCCAATTATTTACTCCTAACATTTTTGGGTAAATATATGGTACACTCTCCACCAACACCATCTCATCACACAATTACCATACACTTTGAGGTCCAGATTGTTGACTCTATATTCTTTTTTTTCATGTCACGTCTCGCCTTATCTTAGTACAACTCATTCTAAGATCGGAAGAGCACACCATGGCTCTAATGGGTGCTTCTTCAAGTTCATTCTTTTACCAACTGATGACATGTAGTGGAGCAATGGGAACACAGGAAATATGAGTTGAGTGGTCTGGTCTATATATATGTCAATGATGGTGGTGTCAAAAAAGAAGTGGGGTTGAAGGGAATGTGTATGACTTGAGAGAAAAAACAGACAGAGACCCAAATTGGTGAAAAATTTTCTTGGATAGGAATGTCGTATATCACATATATAATTCTTAATGTCTTGTACAAATAAAAGCTTTTGCTACTGTTTTCCGCTTTGTCTTCTACAAGACAACACGCTTTATTCCCATCTCCTACGCCCATTGAATTGTCATTGAATGTAATAATTTAAACACACACACACATACTACATTGTATCATATGTGCAACTTCTCCTTTTGCTTTTACAGCTTTAGTTTTTCCTTTAATGTCTCTAGTACCAAGGCATGTTTAATTGTGGGTATTTCATTCTTGTAGTGTAGTGTGTATCTCTTCTGTTGTGTAGATTGTTGATGAACAGATGATTTCCCATTATTACAGTTAAAAATGATGATCTTAAAAATTACTATACTACTATTTCACACAATAATTACTCGAACCCAAGGGCAAAAAAAAAAAAAAGGGAGAGAACTTAGAATTAACCGCATTGTTTTCCTTGACGCGAATGCATGAAGCTCAAGAACAAAAGTTCGGGATAGCCTGAGCAAGATAAACTGAGCCGACCCTTGTATTAAAATTTAGGTTCAGAATAATGAAATCACATGGGAATCTCTAAGGTTAAAATACACAGAATTCTATAAGATCTTGACTGCTTGATTACAACAAGTTTAACATTGTTTTTTGGAACAAACAAGAAGATCAAATGACATTATTAATTAAGCATAGCATCAATGAGTACACAAGAATTACTTTTTTATTTGTGATTATCTTTGTTTATTAAGGAAGAGGCTTAAGAATACAGAAAAAAGTTCTTCTTCCAATGAGGGCATGGAGATTCCACATGGGATGTTACGTGGATTTAATCTTGACTTGTGATTTCATGTTCCTTGTTGGGTTGGCCAGTCCTCGAAACTCGATTTTTTTTATTTTTATTTTTTTACCTTTCAAAATTTTTAAAATTTTACTCTGGTTTTGTTTTACTGCTAAAATAAATTGGCCGAAAGCAGTGTTTAACCATAAAACTGGTCTAAAAAGTAAAATAATCAAAGCTGCTTTTTTGATGCAGACTTCTAATCCAAAATGTTAATTTTCTAAAGAAAAAAAGTGGGATTCTTTCTTTCAGATATACACAAACCTCTAACTACCCTGCACTTCTTTGTTCTGCTAATGATTTATTATTGCAGTCCATATGGATTAAAAAAGATTAAAGAAGACGAAGAAAATCTATAAAAATGAAGGCTAAAAGCAAGAAACAACCAGATGGAGAGTAGGTTGGACGGCGGCAATGTGATTTAAAATGTATATAAAAGAATACTTTCGGGTTTCTAACAGATCTACAATTAGAAAGAAGTTCATGGACTCCACGATCATATATATAAAATATTGAACTTAAGTACCCATAATTCAAAGGAAAAAAAAAAAAACTTCGTATAATTTCTGTATTCGGTTAGTACTAGAAGTAATGGTTCATCTGCTTCTCGCATTCTGTGAATAGTCGGGACATTAATATCTGGAAATTGTTTACAAGAATTGACTGAAACTGTTTATAACCATACAATGTGGCTATGTTCATTCATTAATTCAAGTTTTGGAGAATATATATGGACATACCTCAGATTGCAGAGAGTGACAAGTTTTCATCCAATTAATGCCTCTTGAGAATGCAAGTCGGACTCAGACAAATGGACTCAAAACATTCAACGTAGACATGGACTAGGAGAAATTAAGGTTGTTTTTTCAGCTTGTCTGATGAAGTTGATACTTGAAAGATCTCCCTCCCAAAATTTGATCAGATCTTATAATTATCTAACTACTCATATATAGACTCAACATATGACTTTAACTTGGAGTGGCATTTTTTGCACACAGAGACACGTGTGTGTGTGTGTGTGTGTGTGTGAATGTGTGGCTTTGATGTTGAAGACAGTAATATTTTAGTGAATTCTAAATCTTGACCACAGCAAAGCAACATTTTCTTGATATTAAAACATGTCATCTTCCTTTTTTTTTTTTCCTTTTTTTTTTTTAAAAAAAGTATGTTATCTTGAAGAAAAGGTGATTAGTATAAATAATATAGCAAATGTTATTGGTACAACAAAAACAAAAAATAAATTATACACATAGGGCCATGTGATAGCCATTGATGAACAAGTGTTGTGACGTATTAGTCATTAACAAAATCTTGGTAAATTGTATATTTGTACAATTTGTTTTAAGTGTAGCATTGTTCTGTAATAGTGTAATATTAATATTAATGTCGTAACAGAACATTGGTATTTGTAGAGGGAGATTTTGGATTTTTATATGCTTCCCAAGGTCAGTGAATAAAGGAAAATGTTCCTCTTTTTCCACTCCCACCTTAAACTCCACCACTTTGCACGTGAGTCTGAATTAGATTAATAACCTTTGCTTTCATCTGTTCTTTGGTACCACAAACTGAAGTTTTCTTGTAGTAGAAATCCGCCGTTTTTGTTGTTTTTCCTTGGATGGGAATTGGATTATAATTTGGGTATTTGGGTTATGGGAATATTATTAAGTGATTGTTTGTTTAATGAATTGTTTCTTTGCTGATTTTGCACAAGTTTGATGGTCAAATGTTGACTTGCATTGGGGGGGGGGATAATCTTGATGGAGAAAAGCATGTGAAATATTCGGCCTTTTGATCAACTATATATATATGTATATATATAATTATAAGCAACCTCTGAATTGAAGATATATTAACCCGTTTAAGTTACACCCCTTGAAACCTTTCCTTCAATTATTTCAAAAATTTTGAATACAAATCCACACTCAATCGACAATAGAGGCTTCATTTTTAGCTGCTTTTAATTCACTGTAAGCATCTGTGGTTTTTCTAAGAAATTGAGATTGTATATAAGCCTTGGTCCCGTTAAACATTTGATTCAGTCACTAAGACATCCGTGAGTTCTTGACATTAGCCGAAGAAGCTTCTGATTCGACAGTTCAAACCGTTGGTTATTGCTACTTGATGCGCCGTTGGTTATTGTGCTCGCGTTTATGCCTGTGTCTCTGGCCAATTTTTCAATCTCATCTGCAGTTTGTATAACTCGATCAAAGCAAATGTACCTTCCAGATGCCGTCTTTTTCATCCCCTCAAAGACGCATATGTGTGCCTTTGCTAATCTATTTATGTCGACAATTGCTAGCAAGCCATTTGAGTACATGTCTTGAACGCCTTTTAGATAAGCAATTGTTGATGTTGAACTGCCGCGGTAGGAATCAGGGCCGGTTATAAGTCCAGGACAAATGGTGGCTAGCTTCACTCCGCTCTCCTTTGCTATCTCCCAAGCAGATTTTTCAGCCCTCAGTTTCCCCAAAGCATACCACAGCTGTAATGTCCAGAAAAAGGAATTAATCTTCTCATTATTTCATATATGATTTTGGCTATAATTCCTTTGCGAGCAGAGTTTTCCTATGGGATACCTTTTTGTTTAGGCAGACATATTCATTACTCCAGGAGCTATGGTCAATTAGGGAAGGGAGTCCCTCAAGAGAGGTGTCTTGCCATATACACGTCAAAAGTGAGGACGTGAACACGCAGTGTCTAACAGAAGGTACAATCCCGCACGCATTTAGGACATTTTTACTTGCAATCACTTCGATCTCAGCCATGACTTTCTGAAAAACGCAAGGCATGGATAATGACAATCTACCACAGAAAAGAGAATAGCTAGAACTAATAGCAATATATAGAAATTAAAAAAAAAAAAATGAAGAAATGTCATTGAGTGGAAATTAACATCCCTTGTTTTGTTAAGAAATAACATGACATCTACGATATGGTACCTGTCCATCTTCAAGATAATTAGTCATCGTACAGTTGAACCCTCGTTTTTATCATAAAATAAACAACTGAAGATACTAGCAATCTTTAAAAACTAGCTCCATAAGGAACCCAGGGCTGGGTTCCTTAGAAGCACTCCACAGATAATCCAGAGACATATGTATGTACTGAAATTTTCTTAAACATGTAGTAAAACTTGTTATTTGTTCAGTTTAATTATTAATTGTCATTTGGTACAATTTCATCTAAATGCGTAAGCCTTGCAAGTAAAAAGTTTTTAAACAAGAAAAACTTTGCTACCACGTCAACTCTCTTGTCCAGTGAAGAATACATATTATCCACTACATACTTTGAAATTGTAGTATAAAATTGAGCTACTGCTCAACATAAAACACTCATATACAGTACGGATATTAGTTATTATATAATTTTAATTGTAATAACTTGTGCAAATTGTCACTAAATAATTGAATTCACTGTCTCAATTATCTATTAACCTCGACTTCAATTTTTTATTATCAAAATCATATCACTTGAGACCATTTAAGGTATAGTGTCCCCATCATAATTAATTAGAGATAACAAGCAAAGAAGAGGGAATTCCATGGGTGGAAGAAAACGATTATAAGGTGAAGGGAAAGGAGCACTCACTGAATAGCCGGACAACCCTGCAGGGTCAATAAAAGCAGCGGTGTGAAATACGCAGTGACAACCATCAAATGCAGTGGTTAAGTTTTCAATTTCAGTCAGGCTGGCCATGACTATTTCAATAATACTATTTCTAAGTCTCATTTCGCCAGATATTTCCATCTCCCTCAGCTTCTCTACATCTTCTGCATTAATTTCCAGTTCAATTCAACACATAATAATTCATAATAGAATAAAGGAGAGAAAATTTTTGAAAAGATTTATCAAAGTGAAAACATGCTTCTTCATTTTTATCCATGGAATAAAACAAAAGATTAGGAACATGTATTGTATGACACAGAATAAAAGGTTGACAGAAAATAACGAAGAGTAACAGAAGGGGACCATTTGTGCAAAATATCCCTACTTTTAGGCATGAATAATGCTCCCAACTGCTTAATAATTATAATCGATAAGACAACCGACCAAAAAAATTTGTACGGTGAAAAGAAAGAGTTTAAGAGAAAGCAGACCTTCATTGTCGACGATGATCCGCACGGAGTAGCCATGGACAAGGAGTTGCTTCACAATGGCGATACCTAGGTAAGATACGCCACTGGTGACACACACTAACTTATCCAGTACGTTTGGAGCTCCGGAAATCAGGGGTTGTTTCTGACTTGAATCGTGGCTGTCCTTTCTCCGGTGACCGGCGGCGCAGGAGAGAAGCATCCGGCGAAATTCCTCGATATCGGCGTTGTCCGTCTCGTGCAATTGCAAAATCCCCATTGTAGCAGCTTGTTGGAGTGGGGGATGGAGATAGAGGCAGAGTGGGTTAAGTAGGGGTGAGAATAATGGGGATCATGCATTCAACACCCACCATTCTATGCATTCCACGACTCAATGCAGCCCCGGCTCGGCTTTGAGGGTAATTAATTGGTCCCGCTCTTCAACTTTGACATTTCACGCACGTGTTCTATCTAATGATATATATATATATATATATATTTTTTTTTTCTCTTTTTTGAAAGGCAACCTAATGGTATTTATTAAAACTAGTTCACGCACGAGCACATCTCGTGGCAGAAGTTTTCTAATAAAATATACTCTCTCCATCTCAAAAATATATTCCCCTTTTTTTTTATTCGTCTCAAATTATATTCTGTTTTTTTAAATTATTTTTTTAGTTTTCTAATATACCCTTATTTATAATACATAGTAATCAGTAATAAAGAACAACTCAAGTGAAATATTAAATAAGTCAAACAGTATATTAGGATATATATGTTAAATTATACATTTTTAATAATATTAAATGATATTTTTTTAATCTGTGTGAAAAATTAAAGGGAATATGTTTATGTGATGGGGGAGTATTTGTGACACAAGCTCTCTCTTCCCCAACCAAATTTGAAACCCACCACCAGTGCACCCCTCCATCCTAGCCTGACCCCCACCCCCCAACACAAAAGGACCTGAATTTTGCCACGTGAAATTAATTTAAGGATACACTCGTGTTTGTAAAATAAGTTATTATATATATATATATTTACTTGATGGATGGACTTTAAAATAAAAAATGAATGACTTAATGCGAATTGTTCTGTTTCCATTTTATTCTCTTTATATATTTGTCCCTTTCTTTTATTATTATTTTTTTTGGAGAAAATTCTTTTTTTTTTTTCTAATTCATCATTTATTAATTAAGGATGTTTGCTCAATCTACTCATACTTTAAGAGTATTCAAAATTCTTAAAAGTAGATGATCATCCACGAACAAGGAAAGTCATCATTATCACACAACAAAGCTACGCGATATCACATTACAAGTCATCATTCACATTATATATTAGTTTACTCACACTAAATAATGTGTAACTATCAAAACTTTACTTTGACATTGTTGCCGGCTTTCATGCGTAGCTAAAACATTAAGTATGTACATGATTTAAAAAAAAAAAAAACCCATAGCCATCAAAATAGGGCAAAATCCAGCTATTCAAAAGTCCAAAAGTATCAGCCTCCGCAATAAATTAGGCCATGAAATATTAAAATTTGTTATGATTGAGTAAAATTTCGGTATAAGTTTTGACAAAGTCTCCCTTATAAATTGGGCTTCCCGAACCTGTAAAGTATCTCGGAACATAAAGTACGCCACCAATATACCCAACATACAATACAACATGGAGTCATTTATGTAATTGCAGTAGTAGTATCGACGGTAGTTCATGGCTTACCTCTTCACTATAAAATGAATTATTTCCTTCTACAGATTTTTTATGTTTTCAGCAATTAGATTATTTATTTAAGAATAAAAAAATTAAAAAAAAAATCACCTGCTAGTGTTCTATTTCAATTTCAAAATAGAAACAAAAGGACTGGCAATTATATTTAGATATTTTTTTGTATATGACTCCTATAAAATATGTGAATATGACTTTGATGACATTCATTTAATAAACAATGAGACTGATAATAATTAAATACTAAAAGAATAGTTGCTTAGCTAGTGAATGTGCAATTATGAGAACAAAATTTGGTGTCTACTACTACCATGTTTCATATAGTATATGGCATAATGTTGTAATGTTGTATATATATTTGTTGAACCATTTATTATAAAAAGCATTTGTTTGGTTTGACTCTGTATTGTAATGTTGCATTTGTGTGTCTAATCTTCGATGGCTCAGTTATTCTTTTTGGCTATTTTAAATTCTTGTGCTCTTGTTAAAGTAAATGAAAATGCTGAGAATGCATACAGAGACATAGACAAAAGAAAAGGACTGCAAGGTGCAATTTAACATACACCTTAGAGCTTCTCTAATGCTCAAAAAAATGGACCTAGTGCGTTTGAGGAGAGAGGGAGACAAAAAAAATCGTGGGATTCGTAATTTTATCTATTTTCATTTTCTTTTAATCTCTTTTCCCTCATTTACACCATTTTTCCTAACTTTTTCTCCCTCAAGTCTCGTGCAAGGTCCACAAATGCACCCTAACCTTCACCTTCTCCACTACTATTTTATCATTATTTTGAATTTATCTCAATCTCTCTCATTTTTTTTTTATTTTTCCCGCTTTTTTTTCCTACACCTCATTCTATTTCTATTTACTTAAAATAATCATCTTATCTCTATCTCTCTCCTCCACACCACTCCCACAGTCCACCCTCCCATTGAAGAGGCTCTTGCATACATTCTTTGGTGCATTCAGTAGAGACTCATTGGATTATCTGCTGCAATTCTTCCAGCTGGAAATATCAGTAGAATTCTAGGAAAATATCAAGAAAATTCCTTGTGTAATTCTTAGTATTCCAAAACATTCCCTTGTATATAAATACACACCGGATCATCCACAGTAATCAATTTCATTCAGTGAATACTAAAACAAGAAAATTCCGCGATATCTTTTCTTCCCATAATTGATGATATGCTGGATGTTGGAACTTTTGGAGTGATCTTTGACGGTGTGCTTAGGAAGAAGTTAAAATCGTGTAGAAATGGCTTTTTTGGAGTTTGGTTGGAAAATTAAGTTTGGCAGAAATGCATACATGATTCGAGGAATATGGAGCTACACAACAGAGACTCAATGGGCTGTAGGTTTCGAATTTTGAGGGAGGGGTAGTTTCCGTGCTTCGCTGGCAGACGACGGGGAAGGCAACGGCGAGCCTTCACTCTCCGGCGAGGTTGAGAGACTTGGATGAGATGTGACACGCCCCATCCCTAGTACCTCTAACTTACTAGAAGTGTGACGTACGCCGACGATAACTTTCAACTAAAGGCTAGAATTTACCGTCAAGGCTAGTGAGCATACTAATTATCCTAGAAAATTTTCAACAAGATCTCCCATAATTTATCAACAAAAGCCAACTTATATCAATTCCTAACGCCAACACATCAACAACTCACAAATTAATAACTTCTCATTGTAAGTAACATCACCTCATAAATCAAGAAATATACCAACCTAAATATGGTTCACACAACTCCTAACTATATGCTAATAACCTTAACCATGCCACATTTATAAATCATAGAGTCAACAAATCCTATAACAATTTCCTTTCATTAAGTGGTGGCTCGGTTCTCGAAATAGTAGGCTTAGCCACAATGTGTTGTTGCCCAAACTCCAATTGCTACCTGCTAAGAAAATCATTTATAAAAACATATGAGCTAACTAGCCCAGTGAGTGGAGTTTTTAAATAACATGTTTTGGAAAATCATAATATAACTTTGCAAAATCTTGAATATTTAACCTTCATAATTTGAACTTAGTTCCAGCATAACATGAACATTTATAAAAATTATTATATATTAGAAAATATCATGAACATTATTTCATTCTAACAATTATCATAAAATTCATCAATTCGAATTCATCACACATCGAAATATTTATAGAATAATTGTCATTCTTATAAGTATCATGAAAATCATTTCTTTTCAAGATCCTCATAGAGCTTTCCCCAAAGAGTATCCAACATATCACATGATCATGATATCAAGTCATACGCGCGTAGACGATCAGCTTGAGCCATAGGTACCTTAT